>PVLD010013321.1:0-56477 GCA_004027595.1 Dinomys branickii | reverse complement strand
GGAGAAGAGTGGGAGAGAGTGAGAGACTGTCACAATGAGCTACATTCCCAGTCCTTTTTTCATTTTGAGACTGGGTCTTGCTAAGTCACTAAGTTGCCTATGCTAGGTTCAAACTTGAGATCCTCCTGCTTTGGCCTCTCAGAGTGCTTAGATTTGGGGGAATATGCCACCATGCTCAGCTATAATACATCTTGACTCAAATACAGTGGTAGCTGGTTTATCTAGCTGGCTTATCTTTTTAAGGTACTAGGGATTTAACCCAGGGGCACCCTACTATTAAGCAATGTCCCCAGCCATTTTTAAGTATTTTATTTTAAAACAAGGCCTTATTTGGGCTATCCTCAAACCTGCAATCCTCCTGCTTCGGCCTCTGAGGTAGTGGAACTCATGCATACTGCTGCAGTCAGCTTAGCTGACTTATTCGTCTTCACTATTAACGTAAATAATTACCACGGCTTCTTTTTAAATTTTTTTTTGGGGGGGTATGGGAATCAAACTCATGACCTCAGGCTTGCCAGGCAAGCGCTTATGCCCCTGAGCTATATCCCTGGCCCAGAAAGTTGTTTTTTTGGTACCAGCAATCAAACTCAGGACCTTGAGCTTGCCAGGCAGGTGCGCATGCCACTGAGCTATCTCCCTGGCTATTCTGAGACAGGATCTCACTATGTAGCCCAGGCTAGCCTTGAATGGCAATACTCCTGCCTCAACCTCCCAGCCTCCCTCCTCCTCTCCCTCCCTTTATACCTCCATCCATCCATGCAGTACAGGGATTGAACCCAGCATTTTTTTTTTTTTTGGTCTTTGTGAGACAAGGTCTCGCTATGCAGTTGAGGCCGGCCTTGAGCTTACTTTGTAGCCCAGGCTGGTCTCCAACTCACAATTATCCTCCTGCCTCAGCCTCCCAAGTGCTGGGATTACAAGTGTGCATCACCATGCCTGGCGAACCCAGCACTTTTGCAATGGACCAAATCCCTACCTCCTTCTTTATTTTTATCAGTGTATGTTCGTGGTGCATAATGATCATATTCTGCCATCTTACGTTTTTTAAAAATCACCCTTCTCTCCCCCGTTTTTAAGACAGGGTCTTGTTAAGTCACTATACTGTCCAGATTGGGCTGAATTTGCACTCCTCTTGTTTCAGCCTCCTAGAGTGCTGGTATTACAGGTACTGTGCCATGTTGCTCTGCTTCACTGCCTCCATTTTAGATTACAAAGCCCGAAAGGCCCAATATTATGCAATAAGGAAATAGTGGAACTAGGATTTGAACTCAGGTCTATGGGGTTTGCCTGTGTACTACGCATCAGCAAACTGCAGTGATAACCACAGCTAGCTTCCTATTGTGTCCTTCAACTGCCATGACATCCCTGAAGCCACTGTGCCACACAGAACTCATCTCAGTCCTCATCTTGTTCACCTGTGACACATACCGGGGGCCTTTTCCTGAAAGCTCTCCTGTTTCCTGCTCCACCTCTTTTGCTGGTGCTTCCTCATCTACTTCCTAGACTCCTTTACTTTGCTGCTCCTTAAACACTGCTTCTCCCCAGAATTTTAGCTAATCCATACTTCTCATCACACCCTAGATCCTGTTCTACGATTTTTCACTACTGTCTATACTCTCCCAGATAAACACATTCATGATTCCCAATCTCTACCTCCAGGACTCACCTTTCTTCTGGGCTTCAGAGTCACATATTATCTATGAACCCCCTACAGACATCACACTGATAGATAAATCAAATTCAACACACCTAAAAGCAACCTCCCTTGTCCATAAAAACCTCTCCTTTTCCTTTCACCTTCAACTCAGGTGTGGTAACCAAATCAGAAAGCTGGCCGGGCATGGTGGTGCACACCTGTAATCCCAGCACTTGGGAGGCTGAGGCAGGAGGATCCTTGCAAGTTTGAGACCAGCCTGGGTCACAAAGTAAGCTCAAGGACAGGCTAAACTGCATAGAAAGACCCTATCTCAAAAATGATAAAAAAAAAAAAAAAGAAAACAAAACCCTGTTATTTACCCTTTCTTATACTATGTATAAAGTGGTATAACAACAGCTTGAGCTTTGCAGTCAGAGATCTCTAGTTTCTAATTCTGACTCTGTTGCTTACAAACTGTATAATCCTTAAAGACTTAAGCCCAGAATGTAAGAGGTGCTTAATATATGGCCTGGCCATTATTTTGTAATAATCATTCACCAAGTACTGGTTATTTTGACCTCCTAAGCAATTCATGAATTTTGTCCCTTTTCTCCATCCCTATAACCACCCTCCCAGGTTAGGCCTTTCCTTTGTAGGGCTTTTTCCGGAGTCACAAGCCTGTCTCTCCAATTGGGTGCTCCTTGTAAAAGAGGTATCGCATCATTCATACCTTCCGGTCCTGGGAATGATGTCCAAACTCAGTGGAACAGCTTACAAAACAGGACCTTATATTATCTCAATCTTCATTTATGTTCTACATTTCTTTACTGCTCAGCTACAGAATCCTTGTGGTCCCCCATCATCCAGCACAGTGTGACCCTCCCTCCCTCTGGGGCTCTGCACGATAATGCCTCTTCCTAGCTGGACTGCCTTCCCCACAACACCCGCTCCAAGACTCAGCTCGGAAACTGCTTCCTGCAGGTAGCCTTTCATAGCTGCCCAAGACAAGGCTCCACCTCCATGCTTCCACAATCCCTCCATTTCTGTACATCCTGGTGTGCAATGAATTATCTACTATGGTCTGTCCTCCCTAACAAGTACCTCCCGGATAGGGAGGCTCTCTCCATCATCCTGAATCCTGTGTTTTCCTGATAAATGGAAGGCCTCCAACAAATGTTAAACTAAGCTGTGTAGGATCCTCCACTGTAGGAAGGTGCCCTCAAAGAACTTTGTCCCTTTATAGCCAAACCTACAATCCCATAATAATCCTAACAGATGTGATTACTGTTGAGTAGAAATGGAATGGTCTCAACAGATGCAAGGCCAAAGATTTCTGAATACCCCAAACTCCCATCAAGATAATCTGATGACACCTCAGGGAGACAGGACTGGTGTGTATTTAAATTTCACAAAGCTGGAACCTCATCAGCTGCCTTGGGCCCCATGAGGAACACAAACAAAGGGGTATGCTCATTTTGAAACACAAAGTAGAAGCAGACACGAATCTGGCCACCAGAGCGGACACTACAGAGGGTCTTATATAAGGTAAATTGTTTTCGAAACTTTTCACATTTCCTTCTGCTTAAAATTCTGTTTAACCATTCTCTCACTTCTGTCCAGGGTCTCATGCTGCCAAG
This sequence comes from Dinomys branickii, assembly GCA_004027595.1. Classification (NCBI taxonomy): domain Eukaryota; kingdom Metazoa; phylum Chordata; class Mammalia; order Rodentia; family Dinomyidae; genus Dinomys; species Dinomys branickii. The sequence goes on along the minus strand of PVLD010013321.1, from coordinate 53,204 downwards.
ACTGGCTTCAAACTCATGATCTTCTCGCCTCAGCTTCGCAAGTACTGGGATTACAGGCACATGCCAACACATCCCACTATCAGTCATCCTTCTAATAACTAATTCTGCCTTCAGGCATTTTGGGACCCTGCCAGGGGTTGTCCTAGACAGCCAGCAAGAATATTCTGGTTAACAGGAAGGATTAACCATCCATCATAGTTTAACAAGTTGTCATTTTGGATTATATACTTAACTACTTTATCCCACAACCCTTTACTGGTTCTCACTGCCTACACGATAGAAGCTAAACTCCTGAGGAAACAACCAGTAGCAGGTTGGGTTCTCTGTCCAGTTTGCCCTAAGGTCACAGAACAGAAGTTATGCCACAGATATTCAGTGAATACTCATGCTCCTTCCTGTTTCTTTTTTTGTTTTGTTTTTTAAACAAGGTTTCCCTATATAGCTCAGGCTAGCCTTGAACTCGCTATGTAGCCCAGACTGGCCTTGAACTCATGATCTTCCTGCCTCAGCCTCCAGAGTGCTGGGATTACACATGTGCATCACCATGCCCAGTTCTTTCTTCTGTTTTTAGCAAACTATATATGAGGTCACAACTTGGCTTCAACTCACTTTTATAACTTTATTGTGGTACTACATTAATGTGCTCACCTCCCATATTTATATTCCAGCTACAGGAGATTTCTCAAAATTCCTCTGGCCCTCTGGCTTTACATAGCTCCTCTTGAGTAAAATTCTATTCACTCATAAGATCTAGCTCAGGTATCACCTTCTTACACCTCTCTTTTGCTAAGGTTTTCACTCTGAGCTAGCCCAATCTCTAGTCTTACCCACACCCACTAAGGTTCTGAGTCCTTTACTTGTTTATATATTTCTCACACCCTCTGGACTGAAATTCTTGAGGGCAAGGATCATGTTTTATTTATCTTTAAATCCTCAGGATCTAGCAGTCACCAGCACATGGTAGGGGCTCAGTAACTATCTGCTGCATATAGAAAATCCCTCATTAGCCAGGTGTGGTGCCACACACCTGTAATCCCCACACTGGGGAGTTTGAGGCAGAAGGACTGCCTTGAGTTTGAGGTCAGCCTGGGCTACATAGTGTGTTCAAAGCCAGCAAGACCTACATAGTGAGACCTTGTCTCAACCCTCCCCAAAAGATAACAAAATCCCTTATTAGATTATACAGAATCTGAAGCCCAAGACAATCTGATTCATCAGTATAGCCCACATTCTACCTAAAAGAGTACATCAGTGGCTCATGCTAAAGCTGAGTGGTAGAGTGTGAGGTTAGCGTGTACAAGGTGCTAGGTTCAATCCCCAGCACACACATAAAAAGTTAGCACCAATTCTTTTTGCTTCCTTCCCTAACCAGGAAACATCCAAATCCTTCTTATAAAAGACAACAGCTCTAGCTTTTTTTTTTTTTTGCGGTACTGGGGATCGAACTCAGGACCCTGCGCTTGCTAGGCAAGCGCTTATTCCACTGAGCTATATCCCCAGCCCCAACAGCTCTATCTTAAAGCCAACTCAAATAGCCTTCTGTACTTCAACCCACAAACCCCCACCCAAGCCTTCTGGAGAACATTCTAGCATTAAATACTACCTGTTCCACAAGAGGCCCCCCATTCATCCACCCTCCCACCCTAAGTGCAATCACCTGTTACTCCAGGAAAAAGTCACACTATAAACTGCAAACCATGCAGAGAACAAATCTCCCACAATCCCATGCCCTAGAGATGACCTCTGTCAAGTTTTTTGGTGGTATTGGGGATTGAACTCAGGACCCTGTGCTTGCCAGGCAGGCGCTTATTCCACTGAGCTATATCCCCAGCCCAACCTCTGTAAAGTTGTGTGAACACTATTTTAACCTTTCTATTTATGTCTTAGCAACTCACTAGAAATATGGAAAAGTCATATACATGTTCAAAAATATTTTACTAAAATGTTATTTCTGAAATAATGTCTATTTCTTTCATATGACATCTGTCAGGCACTACACACCTTCCCAACCCTTGGAATCAGATTTCTGGCTCTATCTGATTTGCGTCCATCCTCAGCAAAAGCTGAAAGTCCAACAGCACAAAGCTATGACGCCATTCAAAGGGATTTAGCGCCATCTAATGCTGAAATAGAACCATGTGGAGCTAAATAGTTCAAAGGGCACCTGTACTCTGGAAAATTTAAAACATATCACTTTGTTCCTGGAGTTCTCTGAAATGGCTTGGGAAAAAATGGATTTAACCTATTAGTCTTTTTTTTTTTTGGTGGTATGGGGAATTGAACTCATGCTTGCGAGGCAGGTGCTGTGCCACTAAACTATATCCCTGGCCCACACTCTTGCGTGGCTTGGGCCTCAAATTGCTGTGAATTTGAGGCCAGGCTGGGCTACAAAGTGAGCTCAAGGCCAATCTGAACTGCATAGTAAACCCTACCTCAAACAGACAAAAAATAGCTGCCCCTATTGTTCAGCTATGTGTCCCCACGTTGTTATGTGTCACATAGAAGGGCCTCAGCACTTGCAGGGGTAGGGAAAACCTGGGGGTTGGCTTCCTATTCAGACTTGTAAAGATTTTGCAGGATTCTTTTATTATTTTTTCTAAAGACATGGTCTCACTATGTCTTCTCACCAAGGGCTCATCCCTAACATCCTATCTCTGGTGGTGTGTGCCCATAATCTTAGCACTCAGGAGGCTGGGGCAGGACCATACAGTGAGATCAAGCTAGCCTGAATTACACACAGAGCAAGACCTTAGCTCAACAACAACAACAAAAAAAACAAGACACAACAACTTAACGTGCTTCCTCTCTTCCTGCCTGGTTCAATAAATGGTTCTTCCCATTCTTACAACTTCCACTTAATCCACCTGCCAGTCTGTTCTACCTTCCAAGATGTCTGAAATCCAGCCACTTATGAACATCTCCACTTCCCTTGCCATGCTCTGCCCAGGTTGGCCTTGAACTTGTGATCCTCCTACCTCAGCCTTCAGAGTAACAGGGATAACAGGCATGTAATCACTACACCCAACCAAATGTTTTTTAATCGACCATTTATACTACTGTGAGCTGCCTCTTCATTCCCTTTACTTACAATGATCCATCTTTCTAGTAGATGTGGTACATGTTCCTCATAAGATGTATTAATAAATCTAACCTTGAGCATCACATTGCAAATACTTTGATAACTGGGTTTTTTTTTAGCTTTGTCCATGGTGCCTTTCATAGGATTTTTTTTTTTTGGTATCAGGAATCGAACTCACGACCTCACACTTGCTGGGCAGGTGCTATGCCGCTGAGCTAAATCCCTGACTTATGGTGCCTTTCATAAACAGAAGTGACTCTAATTTTTATGTAACAACATTCACCTTGCTTTTCCTTGTCTTAGCTCACTTGCGCCTCGCCATAAAACTTATATTTACTACCACTAAGGGCTCTCTGTCTGCTATTAGCCACTCCTCCTTCAAGTCTTTCTTCTGAGTCCTGACATAGAGCCAGGGATACAGTTCAGTGGCACAGTGCCTGCCTTGCAAGCCTGAGGTCATGAGTTCAATTCCCCCTACCACCAAAGAAAAAAAAAGTGCACTGAGTCTTGACATAGTTAAGGCTTCTTTAACAAACCTGTCTTCTTCCACAAACACAATCATTTAACTCCACTCTTTCTAGCCATTGGACCCCCACCCCCATTAGCTCCACAAGGGAAGTTGTTCAAGTCACCAAGGGCTCATCCCTAACATCCTATCTCTGATTTCTCTTGCTTCCACCTTCACCCCACCCTGAACAGCTCTTCACAGAGCAACCATAGCAGTGCATATGTATTGTTTAATGTAAATTGATGTCACTCAAATTGTCCAAAGGCTTGAGATTAAAGCACTGGGGTTAATAAAATGCTGGGAAAAGCCGGGCATCCTGCAATCTCAGCAGTCAGGAGGCTGAGGCAGGAGGATCAAGTTCCAGACCAGCCTGGACTACAAGTGACCTCAACACCAGCCTGAACTGTGCAGCGAAACCCTGTCTCAAAAAGACTAAAAAAAAAAAAATACAGCGCTGGGATTAATTTTGACTCCTATGATTTCCAGTATCTCATGCTTCTCCAGCCTATTTCTGAACACCTGCCTTCTCAGCCACTGATTCCCTGCTGCACTGGTCTCTCTGCTTCTAAGCGCATATCACGTTGGTTTCTCTGATTCCTAGCACTTGCTGCTTGCTTCCTCAGCCTGAAAACCCATGCCCTAGTGTCTTAGATGACTGGCTTTTCATCGTTAGGATAACGTCACCTCCTCACATAAGACTTCCCAGACCCTGACACCCTCCGTCTAAACTAGCCTCACCTTAGTGACTTTCCACAGCACTACCGCCTTTTACTAAATGATCTTGCTCACTTAACTCGTGTATTTCTAGTCTGTCTCCCCTGCCCCTTCCCACAGAAAGCTCTCTAGAAAGGTGGGACACTGTCCATATTGTTCAGCTGTGTGTCCCCACGTTGTTGTGTGTCACACAGAAGGGTCTCAGCACTTGAAGGGGTAGGGAAAACCCGGGGGTTGGCTTCCTATTCAGACTTGTAAAGATTTTGCAGGATCTTTTTCTAAAGACATGGTCTCAAAAAAAAAAAAAAAAAAAAAAAGACAAGGTCTCACTATGTAGCCCAGACTGGCCTCGAATTCACAGCGCTCCCCAGCCTCCCGAGTGCTGGAGTTAACAGGCTTGTGCCACCACGCTGGCTTTAGGATTCGTCTTGGTCTGGTTGCGGGTCGGAAAGTATAGAAATGGTCACCCTTCTCAGCGTGGCCCCCATCTTCGACACAGTGCTAAAATTAAAATCCTCGCGGAGTTTAGTAGCCCCGAAGCTCCACAAGGCCTTGGCGCTAACTGCTGGTCACCCGCAGGCAGAAAAAAGCACGAAGTTTCCGCGGTCACCCTCTGGCCCCGCCCGCCCACACGGGAGGGAGGGACGAGGCGGAGCAACTTACCAGCTCATCCGGACTTAGGACTCCGAACTGCACTCTCTTGATGGTGCGCAGCGGGCATGCGCTGTCCCCAGAAGGGGGGCCACCCCCGTGCATGGCGGAGACTGACGCGCTGCGCAGGCGCAAACGTCGCTACAAAAAGCCTGCGCCGCCTCCGCCTAGGCGCTCAGATCCCGTCCGGGCGGCCACTGGGAAGGACCTTCCCGGGTTGGGAGGAAAGGCCCAGAGGGAGGAAAGGTGGGAGGGTAGGAGGCGGGGAAACGAAAAGGAGCGAAAAGAACCCTTCACTCCCGTTCCAGAGATTATTTTTCGGCTCCCAAAAAGAAACAAAAAGAAGGGGAGGAAGGAAAAGGTTTAAGGGAAGGGAGAAGAAAAAGGGTAACGAATAAATAAGTAACCGGGCTCCTCAACGGCAGAGGTCGGCAGTTTGTCTCTCCCCCTTCCGGGAGCCGCCTTCTTCTCCAGCCGTCCCGGTCGCGCTCTCTGCGCTTCTGAGGAGCGAACTGGCTGAACGACACCCTTTATACGCCCCTGCGTTCCCGCCCCTTCCTTTCCCGCCCTCCCTTGCGCTACGGGGTCGCCTACGTAAGCCCGCACGGAGCACGCGCTTGAGTCGTTAATCATCTCTCCCCGGCTCCCTGGTTAGGCGACCTTTATGAAATGACAGGGGAAGGGAAGTATTTCTAAATCCGCCGTTTCTTTTCGCTGCTCTGTCTTCTATTGAAGTTGAAGGTTTAAAGGACTTAGAATAGAATTAGGCCGCTTTTATTCTGCATTGGAGTACGGTTTCATCTTCAGCAAGTCACTAATATCCCCCCCCAACCGGAAAATGGTCTGTTCTGCGAATCAGTGATGGAGGCGGGTCTGGTTGGGTCCACTCAAGCGGGGTTGGGGGGTGAGGCGCGGGGTGGGGCCGTCCTCGGTCATGAATATACAGTCTATGGTAAATATGCATAAGCAGATCAAGATGGCGAATCTAATCGTTTGTCCGGAAGCAGCTGATATTTGGCCTCTAAGAATGGGTGGACATCTGGCCTTTAGTGACATGCTGCACCGAGACTTACTTCTGGATCTCAAGCCTGAGCCACTCGAAAAAGCTTCAGCTCACAGGCCTGCTCCGAAAGGAGACCGGCCACTGTCCAAGAGAGATCACAGGACGGCGACAATCCGGGAAAAGCTGATTAGCCAAAGGGCGGGACGCGACAGGAAAGTCCTGGGGAATTTGGAGGGGGGGGAGCGAGGAGTGGAGTGTGTGTGTGTGTGTGTGTGTGTGTGTGTGTGTGTGTGTGTGTTTTGAGACAGTCTCAATATGCAGTTCAGGCTGGCCTTGAGCTCACTTTGTAGCCCAGGCTGGACTTGAACTCAAAACGATCCTCCTGCCTCAGCCTCCCAAGTGCTGGGATTATAGGTGTGCACCACCACACCCGGCAGGGAATCTAAACAGTAGGACGACCTCTTTCTTGTAGCATGTTTCAAAAATAAGATGGGGGACCCCTCAAGGAATTCTGTAATAAAAGGAGTGCTTTGTATTTCCACTCTCCAAAGCAGAGATGACACCAAGTGCACAACCATATTCAAAGTGTTTCTTGTTTGATGTTAGTGTCACGTCACCATCCCAAGGGGTGGGGGTACAACCACAAGGGAAAGTTTCTCCTAGGAGAAAAAGGCACGGCACACTGCCCTCTCCCAGTGCTCTTTTGCCGGAAGTGGCCCACTGCCAGCACACCCCAGCCCCAGTGCTCTTCTCTCTGCTGCAAAGGGAAATTCTCCCCATGGCCCATGCTCTGCCTGCCTCAGCCCCTTGGATCTGAGACCTTACCCCTTGGTTATGCCCTGATTCCCAGACCTAGCTCCTAGCTTAGATCATATTCTTTAGTCCCCAGGATTGTTCCAGGTTTTCCAGTTGTCTCACTCTATCAACACCCAAGTCACCATCAAGTCCAAGGGGGGTCCCTCCCTCACACCAGTTCTTTTCTAGGCACACTGTTTCTCCCTTGTTTGTATTCCAGTCTCTCCTATTTACCCCTGCCCCCCCTCCAGCTCCCACCCCCAACCCCAGACTCTCAAGGTGGGTCACACACCTCCTCTTGCCCTTCCCTCTCACAGCTGAGGTTCTGGGCAGTAATGATGGCTATGCTGCCCAACACAACCCCTGCCCCCATGATGTCAGAAGGTGCCACAGTCTCATAGAGCACATAATATTGCAGCATCAGGGCCACCACTACCTCAGAGTGAAGTACAGCACAGACCAGGGCAGGGTGGGCCATGGTGACCGCATAGCTCACACACACAAAGGAGAATAAGGCAAGGACCCCCACTCCCACTACACAGCTCCAACTCAGAGGGTCTTTGGGTAGTACAGGGGTTTGCAACACAAAGAGTCCTGGCACAGAGGCCGTTAGCCCCACCACACCAAATAGAAAGGCCACTGTTGGTAAACAAGAGGGGAAATGCAGGGAGCGGTAGACCAGAAGTCCCAGTGATAAGGCCAGGCCTCCCAGGAAGGCCAACATGTAGCCCAGGGCAGTGTAGAGACCTTCGGTGCCCTCCTGCAGTGTCCCTAGTCCAGGTACCACGATGATGATCAGTCCCAGGGTGCTACCCAACAAGCCACACCAGTCATAGCCACTGAGACCTTGGCTTTTGAGGCAGAGGGCAAGAAGGGCAGAGCACACGGTGGAAGAACCTTTTCGAATGGTGGCAGCATTGCCAATGGGCACCAACTGAACTGCACTGTAGGCACATCCGATGCTGAGAACGTTGAGCAGGGCATGAAAACAGGCACGGCCTCGGATATCCGGAGGTCCAAACAATGGGTCACCACGCAGCTTAAGCAGCACAGCAATGGGGAGATGCAGGAGGCACCGACACATGAGCAGCTCCAGTGAGGGCAAGTGGGAAGTCTGGTAAGCCATACGGGAGAAGGGGCCCACAAAGCCAGCTGGCAGGCCCCCACCCAGCAGGGCCACCAGCAGGCCCTTGGTGGTATTGGAGGGCTGGCAGCGCTGGTTCGAGGAGAGGCTAGGTGGAGTGGTGGGCGGTGATGGCTGGGTGAAGTCAGGCAGACTGAAGTAGGGGTGACTGCCAGCCTGTTAGGGAAGAAAGGAGCTTGGCCATGAGGGCAGCCACAGCGCAGAGGACTGGGGGCCAGGTGAATGCTAGGCTCCCTGGGATCCTGTGGGACAGGAGAACTCACTGGAGGTAGAAAGGGGGTGAAGGATGAATGAGGTGGTACAGTGAGGGCCTTGTGTACTTAAAGCAGGAAACAGGAAGTGAATGGTCCTAGAACATCATGTTTCTTGAGATAATTTGTTCCTGGGAGGAAATAAAAAAAAAAAGACAGAGTTGCTCTGCTGGTTTGAGGAAGGGTAGGAAGCTTAGGTGCTGTTATCAGTGCGATGTCACCAGCTCCAGGGAGATTTATGTATACCATTTATGGGTGTCTCTAGGGCCACAAGGAAGCTTCCGAGGGGAAGAGAAGGGCAATGGGGAGAGGTGGGGGGCTGTGCTTGCCCACTCCTTGGCCCTCGACTTACCATCTTCCCTTGGACTTCCTCCTCTCCTCCTGGTTCAGGGGCCTGAACCCCCCAGAGCTCCAGCCATTGTGACCTGGCTGGAGTAGGGGTGGGGTTCTTTCCTGGAACCTTGCAGCAGGGAGTTATTTTTTCAATACTTCCAATTCTGCTTGTTTTATACTTTATCTCCATGGCTCCAAAGGCTGTCTGACTTTTCCTCTCTTCTGTTTATGACTAGCCCTCTGAGGAGTCTTCTTTGGCTTTAAATTTATTCATGCTTCGCATTGTTTCGCAAAGGTTTCAGAGAAAGGAACTCTGAGGACTGGCTCCTTCGCCTGAGTATTTTCCAACACCAGGGAGGAGTTTCAGGAATGTGTTTCTTATGTGTGCTTCCACTTGGTGTTCTGCTGGTACTGTCCCAGAAGGGCCAAAGCTAAGGCCACTGCATTTATACACAAGTATGAAGATGTGGATATTTCCACTGGTAGAGACAAAATACCGTCAGGCCTGGTGGTGCATGCCTGTAATCCCACCACTTGGGAGGCTGAGGCAGGAGGATCGTTGCGAATTCGAGCCCAGCCTGGGCTACAACCTGAGCTCAAGGCCAGCCCGAACTGCATAGCGAGACCCTGCCTCAAAAGACAAAAAAAAAAAGGAGACAAAATACCAAACTGCCTTGTTCATCCGCACAGCTGCTCACTGATGTCTGTCTCTTCTATGCCTTGGGGCATTCCTTGTCCACAGGCCTCGGAGTGGTCCCTGCACATTCCGCCCGCGCGCACACACACGCGCGCCTACACGCACACACACAGAACTGCGCTGTTGATATGCTGACCCTGGGTCCCTAGATCTCACTGGGCCTGACAGTGAATCTGCCATGTTGCATATCTGCGGCCAGGAGAGTGTGTGTGTGCTTTTGAGCAGTGTTCACCGCTGAGTGAAGGGCGTCCAGGGGGTAGGGCGCACGGAGGGGGGTGGCTTCCCAGACAGTGGGTGGTCGTGCGCCCTGGGGTGCGCTGCTTCTCGGCCTGAGCCGCGCTCGGGTCCGCCCGCCCGCCGTCCCTTCGCGCGCAGCTCGTCGCGCTGGGTCGGCGGGCCGAGGCCGCGGGACGCAGGAGCCTGGCGTCGGCGTCAGCAGCGCCGCACCGGGCTGCTCCTGGCGGCCGCGGCGGCGGCGCTGGGGGGGCTGTTTCCGGGGGTGGGGGCGGGGAGGACCGGGGCGGGGGAGCCGATGATGTCAGCGGCGGCGGCGGGGCCGGGCCGGGGCCGGGCGCTGGGGGGGGCCGGGGCCGGAGCCGGAGCCGGAGCTGGAGGCGGGCGACACCGGAGCGGCCGGGGGCGGCCACGGTGATGAGCCGGGCCTGGCGGACGCGGCGCCATCGCAGTCAGGTGGGCCCCGGGGCGAACCGGGCAGGACCAGGGCGGACCGGAGCCAACTGCCGGGCCCCCTACCCGCTGCCCGGCGCCGCGGGGGCCCAGGCCGCGCCCCGCGCAGCGACCGCTCCTCTTTGGGGTTGACCTGGGGGCTCCGGGGTCGGTGCTGGGCCTAGCCCCGCCCCCGAGCGCGCGCGGCGCTGGGGGACGCCTAAGGGGGCCCTGGTATGGCGCTTCGAGCGGAGGCTGGGGGACGCTGCCGCCTGGGGCTGTGGAAGGGGCTGCGCTCACTCCCCGTGGGAAGGGTTAATTCTGCAGCCTAATATCCCCCTCCCTCCGTGGGGCATGTTGGGGGTGGGGTGGGGAGGGTGTGATCCCGGGCAAGCGCTGCAAGCTGCTAGGAGGGCGATGGCGTAGGAGCCAGGCAGAGAGGGGGAGGGGTGGGCTGCCGAGCTCCCCGGAGTTGGGGTGAGCAGGGTGCGCAATGCGAGCAGGAGCACCGGAACAGCCGCGCTGTGGGGTCAGAGTTGTGGCTGTAAGTCTGGAAGATTGTGCCTTCTGCAATGTTGTGGGGACAAGGTAAACAGCTCCTGGGGCACCACCGTTTGCTCATCTGGCAGGCAGGGATCCGGGTAAGGGTCCTTCTGGGCCTTGGACATAGAAAGACAGGAAGGGTATTCAGTGTTGTGGGCAGGATTACAAGATGTGGTCCCTATGGCTGTGGGTGGCAGATGGCCATTCTAAGCAGGACACAATTTGACTGAGTGCGGAGTTTGTTCCGTGTGAGCTTGTATACGTGTTTTTTTCCACGTTATGTCTTGGGGTACACATGTGAACTGTTTGTGAGCAGCTGTTTTCTGCATAGCTGGTGTGGGGCAGTGTTACAGAGGGCTCCAGAACGCAAGGTGTATGTGTCCATTTGGAGGGGACGGTTGTGGACCTTTGAGTCTGCAGGTATCAAGTCTTGGTCCCATTTTCGTGGCAGTGTTGTGTGTGGTCCAACTGTGGCACGGACAGGCAGACAGGTGGGTTTGTGTGTCTGTGATAAGAGTTGTATGGGGGCTGCATGTCTAGAACTCAGATCCTACCAATCACCAGGGTGTGTCTCTGTTGCCTATGGTTCAGCACTGTCTTGCCCGCTTCTGGGTGGGATGTGCAAGCTGCATTTATGGGACCATGGTCAGCCAAGCAAGCGGATGGTTGTGTGTTTGCAACGTTCTCCATGGGATTCTTTCGAGACGCTGTTTTTGTGGTGGCCCATCTGGGCTGTTGGGCTGGGAGGGAGCTGGTCAGAAGACACTTGTGGGGAGGGACATAGTGTGACAAGGGCACTGTGGGCCTTGGAGTCAAGAGACTGGCCACAAGCTGTGTACATGTGCCTACCTTCTGCGTGTGTAAGTGGTGGTGTGGGGCTGCTGACGGGGTGTCATGGGAAGGCAGAGAGATAAACACGGGGCAGGGCAAGGGCAGCAGGCAGGGTGTTGTCGGGTGGCACAGCGCGTCTTTTGCAGGGTCTGGTGTGTCTGCCTCTCACCCAAGTGTCAGGGTCACTGGGAGGAGAGTACTGGCGCCTGCAAGGGAAGTGAGCTTAGACAGAGTGGCTCCTTGGACGTGTTTATGTAAAGGCCGGGTGTGACTTTTGTCACTAAAATGGAAAAAAGAACCATGAAATTTTTAGTCTCCTCCTCCCGCTTCGCCCTCTCTCCCCCTGCCCCCCTTTCGGGTATCTGTGACGCACACTGGGCCCCACTCCGGTGACAGTGGAAGGTGGAAGGGCCTCAGACGGAATTCGCTCACTAGGCAGATTCCTCAGAACAGGTGTTCCACACCTTTGGGGCCTGCGCCCTTTGTAGGGACACGCACACAGCACTGTACTGTGGCTGATCTGCGGGCAGCAGATGTACCTGAGGTGACAAGGGCGCTGTGTTTGGGGTTTGCAGCGTGGTGCGTGGTGGTGGGCTGCTGGCTGCTGTGTGAGGCCTGTGCACAAGTGCGCCATAGAAGCCGAATAATTCTGGTGACCCTGTGATTCCCCTGGTAGTTTTGCCTAAGTGAGTTTCCATCCCACAGCTGTAGAAGGGGGCTAGTCACCTGCCCTACCTGTCTCCCAACAGCACATGGGAGACAGACTTGGAAAGTGGCTACAATCTGGGGACTGTGTTTGTGTCAGGTCCTGTAGCCCTGTGCTCGTGCTGGGAATCCCCTTCTCCGGGCTTTACTACTAGGAGGAGCTGTAAACACTTGCTTTGCACTGTGTACCAAGCATGGATCTCAGCGCTTTTACCTGTCCTCACTCATTTGATCCTCACCGTAGGCAACCTGATCACTGTCCCTTTTCAAAGGAGGTAACTGTGCCGGGCGTGGTGGTGCACGCCTGTAATCCCAGAACTCTTGGGAGGCTGAGGCGGGAGAATCGTTCCAAGTTTGAGACCAGCCTGGGCTATAAAGTGAGCTCAAGGCCAGCCTGACCTGCATAGCGAGACCCTGTCTCAAAAAGACAAAAAAAAAATGCCAATCAAAGGAGATAACTGAGACCTAGAGAAGTTAAGTAATTTGCCCAAAATGGCATACTTAATAAGAGGTAAAGCTGTATTTGAATCCAAGCAGTCACAGTCAGGTTCTGTGCTCCATTTTTTTTGTGTGTGTGTGTGAGGAATTGAACTCAGGACCTTGTGCATGCCAAGTAGGCACTGTGCCTCTGAGCTATATCCCTGCACAGCCCCCCACTTTGTTTTGGCTTTAGCCTTGAGCTCCTTATATAGCCCAGGCTGGCCTTGAACCTGTGGTGATGCGCCTGGCTCAGCCTCCCAGATACTGAGATTACAGGTAGATGCCACCATGCTGGACTCTACTGCCTTTGTGGAGCATTCGTACACCTCTCTGTTCACTGCCAGCCCCCCCCAACAAATACACACATTTTGCACACACACAAAACCCATTTTCTGCAGAACTGAGCATCCCACCAGTCTTATTTCAGAAGGTGAATGTGCTTAAGCAGTATTCTCAAGAGTCCCATCCCCGAGCCTGAGAACCTAATCTCTGCTGCTGTATAGTATGGGTGCCAACCATAGGGGCACAAATGTTGATGAGTCAGAGGAAAGAGTGTCCTTGTCTTTTGTGTCAGGGAAAGGCTGGAAAGGAGTTGGCATTTGAGTTGGACTTCAACATTTTGGAGAGCTGGACATGGTGGCGCAGGCCTGTAATCCCAGCACTTGGGAGGCTGAGGCAGGAGGGTCCTCACGAGTTTGAGACTAGCTTGGGCTACAAGGTGAGCTCAAGGCCAGCCTGAACTGCATATCTCAAAAAGACCAAAAAAAAGGAATATTGGAAGGATACTGAGAAGAGGTTGTGGAAGGGGCATTGCTGGGAGGAGAACCAGCAGAAGCTAAGGCCGTGACAGCAAACCTTTTAGAGAACGAGGACCCAAAGTGCAACCCAAAACCCACTTATTTATTGCAAAATGCCAACACTGCAATTAAACCTGAATGCTAAGGTTTTAGTTTAGAAAAAACAGCTGTTACCCAATGCTTGGCTGCTGGGGCAACTTGGCTCGAGTGCCAAGAGACAGGCTCTGTGGGCCTGGTGCACCATGCGTGCCATAGGTTCGACACTATGGGGACTGCAGGGTTAGAGGCAGGACATGATGTGGAGGTTGGAGAGCTCACAGGATATTTTAAAGGGAGAATAACACAAGGCAAGATTGAGGGAAGATTGAAGCAAGACAAGAGCCCTTGAGAGCCTGGTGGAGGAATTTGAACTTTATTCTGGAGTCATCAGAGACCAGACACAAGTTTTTGAGTCCAGGTTTTAGTATTGGAACTGAAGTTAGGGACACTGACTGTCAGTGGGTAGAAATTTGGATGGTTGCAGGGGAGGCCATGGCCTTGGATCATGTGAGTGTGAACCAGAACCTGAGCTAGTTTGAGGTGCAGAGGTGAATTAGGGGGAAGACTTCCAGGGCAATTCCCAGCTCCGCCAAAGTTGGAGCTGGGCTTGGTGACTGCTAGATTTGGGAACAAGGGAAGGGTGGAGTCAGACATGACACATTTAGCACTTAGCACGTGAGACCTTATGTGGTGATTTACGTAACTGCCTGGCCTGCTATAGGCCCCTTTAGGGCAGGATCCAGCAGTATGGCAGAGGGAAAGATTTAGCATCAAGGTCAGCCAGGCCTGAACTTGAATCTTGACACTGCCTCTTTTTTTTCTTTTTTGTCCTTTTGTGACAGGGTCTTGCTGAGCAGTTCAGACTGGCCTTGAGCTTACTCTGTAGCCCAGGCTGGTCTTGAACTCAAAGCAATCCTCCTGCCTCAGCCTCCCGAGTGCTGGGATTACAGGCAACACTGCTTCTTATAAACCATGTGACCTCAAGCAAAGTACATTCCTCTCTGAGCCTCAGTTACCTCTTCTGTAAACTTGGGAGAATGTAAATTCCTACTGTGGGTGGCCATTTTGATGATATGCCCAAGAGAGGCAACGCATGTAAAGCCCCTGGAAGTGTAGCAGGCGAATTGGAGCTACCCTGAAGTGGCCAGGTTGTACCCCCGCTTCCCCAACTCCTGGCTGACTCAGTTTGGCACCTAGAATATCTTCCTTCCCACAGGAAGGCAGACTCTAGGTCAGTTTTGAGGGCAAGTCATTTATTAGACTTTTTTTTTTCTCTTTGTGGTGCTGAGGAGTGAACCCAAGGCCTCGTGCGTACCACTGAGCTACCTCCCTGCCCCTGGAACTTTTATTTTATTTTATTTATTTATTTATTTTGCGGGAACTTTTATTTTAATCTCCCATTATGTGCTCTGCATTATTCTTGGAGGCTGAAGATACGGCAGTTAACGAAGTAGATAAAAGTTCCTGCCCTCACTCCCTTGGACCCTACATTTTGAAGATAAGTGAGCAGTGTCTTTTACTAAGTGCCAAGGAGAAGAATAAAGTGGGGGCAGGTCGGAAGTTTTGGAAGGTGGAAGTTGGCTGGGGAAAGCCCCTGGCAGGGCGACTTTGGAGGTAAGACTTAAAAGAGGGCAGCAAGAGCCAGGTGTGGTGGTGTATGCCTGTAAGCCCAGCATGCAGGAGGCTGAGGCAGGAGGACTGTTGTAAGTTCAAGACCAGCCCGGGCTACAAAGTGAGCTCAAGGCCAGTGTGAACTACACAGTGAGACCCTGTCTCAAAAAGACCAAAATAAATAAATAAATAAATAAAGAGGGCAGCAAGGCATGAGGTTATCTGGAGGAAAGAACCATTCCAAGCGGACAGAACAGCGAGAGGTAGAGTGGGCCTGGTGGCTGTGCTCAGATCCCCGGGTCAGTGGCACCTCTGAGGTCACAGGCAGTCAAGAGTAGACAAACGGTAAGAACAAACAAATAAAAAACTTCAAACCACAGAGTCACCCAACTTACTTTGAAGCGCAGTTTCTGCCTCTTTTCTTTACCACTTCCCCCCACCATTTTCCAGGGCTGAGGTCCAAGCAGAGGCACAGTCATCCCTTGGTGGTATACACGGGAGAGTCATTCTAGCGTGCTTTATTTACAGATACTAAAATCCACGGTTGTTCATGTCCCTTGTATAAAATGTGATTTAAGCCTCGTGTTCTGGCACACGCCAGTAACCCAGCACTCTGGGAGACAGGAGGAATGGAACTTCAAGCCCAGCACAGGCAATTCAGTGATTTAGCAAGATCCTGTCTCAAAACTGGGTGGGGTGGTGGGGATGTAGCTCAGTGCAAAAGCCCCAGGTTCAATCCCCAGTATAGCACACACACCAAAGGCATAGTATTGCTATCTAACTTATGTGTACTTTAAAGTGCTTCTACTTATAGTACTTAGTACTATGTAAATAGTTGTACAGTATTGTTTAATGACAAGAAAAATCTGTACATGTACAGATGTAATTTTTTAAAGTATTTCAGCTGGGCATGGTGGCACGTGCCTGTAATACCAGCACTCGGGAGGCTGAGGGAGGAGGATCACTGCAAGGTTGAGGCCAGCCTAATTATATAGCGAGACCCTGTCTCAAAAAAAAAGACTATTTCAATCCTTATTTGATTGAGTCTGCCACTTATTAACTCATTTAATTTTTAGAACAACTCCACAGAATGGGAACTTCATTTCACAGACAAGGAGATTTTGATACCAGGAGGTTAAATAACTTGCTTGAGGTCGTATAGCTAATGTCTTCTCCACCTCCCATAAAGGCTTACAGGGCAGTGGCCAGTAATGGGGCAGTTGAACTCAAGAAAGCTGGGTCTGCAGCATGAAGTCCTGAGTTCGTTTCCTGCTACCAAAAAAAAAAAAAAAAAAAGGCTGGGTCAGAATCCCAGCTGAGTTAGCAACATGACCAGGGACCAGGGGAAGGGGGCTATTGCTCAGTGGTAGAGCATGTGTTTAGCATGAAAAAGGCCCTGGGTTTAAGCCCCAGTACCACCTAACAAAGCAAAACACCCAGGGATAAATCATTCCACCATTACATTCCCTCAACCTGGAATGAGGTTATAGTGTTTAATATCTCTAAACCTGTTCCTAGAGTGTAGTTAGCCAGACGTGGTGGTACACGCCTGTAATCCCAGCACTCGGGAGGCTGAGGCAGGAGGACCATTTTGAGTTTGAGAGCAGCCTGGGCTACAAAGTGAGCTCAAGGCCAGCCTGAACTGCATAGTGAGACCGTGCCTCAAAAAGACGAAAAAAAAAAGGAAAATAGTAAGTAAGTAGAGTGTAGTTATTTTGGATGTTGATATGATCCAGATAAAATGCTCAGCACTATACTTTGCACATAAGTATTTCACAAATGGTAGCTACAAAGACGACGATGATGCTGCTGATAATTCTGGGTGATCTCCAAGGGCCAGTTGGCTTTGTGATTCTAAGAACCCCTGACAGGTCTTGACCAATTACTGTTGCAGTCAGTACCAGCTACACATCTGCAGGTACTGTGAAGTGTGATCGTGCAGGTGAGTAGACAGAAATGGTGACTGGTATTGGACCCTGATTTTTGTTTTGTTTTGTTTTTTTGCAGTACCAGGGATTGAACTCAGGACCTTGCACTTGCCAGGCAGGCACTTACTCCACTGAGCTATATCCCCAGACCTGGACCCTAGTTTTGCTCACCTGCTTAGGCCTGCTACCTCCTGGAAGAAGGGGCCTTCTTATTTTCACAGATACCAGGTGAGCTAGTGGCACCCCAGTAGATGCTCTAGACATGTCCTTTCTTACGGTGTAGTGAAGTCATCAAGAACACATGGCTCTGCTGAGGGTGGTGGCATATGCCTGTAATCCCAGTACTGGAGAGGCTGAGACAGGAGGATCACAATGAGTTTGAGGCCAGCCTAGGCTACATAAGCATGTTCAAGGCCAGCCCGCATTACATAGAAAGACCCTGACTCAAACAAGAAAAAACAGCCTTCTGAGCCAAACTTCCTGGGTCAGATTGCAGTCCAGCTACTATTGGTCATGTATTTTTGGGAGAACTATTGAGCATATCTGAACTTTAGTTACCTTAAAATGAGGAAACTAGCCTGGTGTGGAAGTGCATCGTTATAATTCTAGCACTCTGGAAGGCCAAGGCAGACGGATGCCAAGTTGGAGCCCAGCCTGGGCAACTTAGCAAAATCCTGTCTCAAAATTAAAAATTATAAAAGGGCTTAGGCTATAGCTCAGTGAGAAAGCCCTGGGTTCAATCTCTAGTAACACATACAAATGTACACAGACACAAATACATACAAATACACACAAAGAAGCTATCTCCTATCTTTCAGGATAGTGTTGAGAAACAAATTAAATAATGCAAATGAAGTGCTGATTGTTGGGGTCTCAATGGACTAAGCAGCTACCATCCAAAGGTATGAAATATACCCTAAACATGGGTTAACTACTTACCAGTCCAATTATTTAAATACACAGGCCGGGGATTTAGCTCAGAGGCACAGCACCTGCCTGGCAAGTGTAAGATCCTGAGTTTGATTCTCAGTACCAAAAAAACCCAAAAAAACAAAAACATGATGACCAAAAGTTGCATATATTTTTCATTAATTTCTATAATGTAATGTAAGAGGAAATATACAAACAAGTTTATCAAATTTATTTAATAATTTTTCTGTGTATGGTATATCTTTGAACATTCAACACACAATGTCACATTACAATCTGGACAACAGTATCTGGTCTCTTTCCAAGTTCCTTTTTTTTTTTTTTTTTTTTGCGGTACTGGGGATTGAACTCAGGACCCTGCGCTTGCTAGGCAGGCGCTTATTCCACTGAGCTATATCCCCAGCCCCTTTCCAAGTTCCTTTTGCATTATTGTCTTTCTTTAACTAATACATTCTACACTGATACGTTGGCCTTTCCTTTTTCCTGTGGGTGGTGTCATTTCCATAAAACATCTACCCACTAAACATAATGGTGAAGACTTTGATGGTGGACATCCTGGTTGGCATTTTGCTATTCTGTGTTTTTCAATTTTTTGGTCTTTTAGACCTAATCTAAATTGTCAGTGACCCTTTGAACCCCGTTGTCTTGAATAAATAACAAATGAGTTCCATGTTGTTTGGTCCAAAGGTGCACATATATTTTATAGTTTTTTTTTCCTTCGATAACAGGACAGCTTGTTAGATGTTGGTCAATTCTGTCAACACCATCCACAGAATTACTATCATCATTGATCACTATTGGAACTTTTTGTTTTGTTTCTGCTTTCAAGTTCTATCATTTCTATATTATGAAAAGTTAACAATAAGAAGACATCTTTTTGGGGGCAGCTGGGCATGGTGGCACACGCCTGTAATCCCAGCACTCAAGAGACTGAGGCAGGAGGATCATTGCAAGTTTGAGACCTGCCTGGGCTGCAAAGTGAGCTCAAGGCCAGCCTGAACTGCAGAGTGAGACGCTGTCTCGAAAAGAAGACATCTTTTTGTCTTTCTCTTTCAGAACACAGGCTTTCCCTCTCGGGTATGCTAACATTTCTCCCTTTCTCAGTTTTTTCTCTTGCAGATCTTTGGAACTTCCTTCTTACTTAGTCTCAGCGACCCAAACATGTCCATTTTGTACTGTAAAAGAATATTGGGTTCTGGAGAAGTATTTAAAAAGTACATCTAGATTATAACAAAATTATGTTACTTTCTACAAATAAAATACAAATGAATTAGTAAAAGAAGATAACTAGAACTTATTATTTGATCTCACTAGAAACAAACATCAAAGGTGAACATGACATTCTAAATTAAAAGGTATGCAAAAAAAAGAGTCGATATAAGACAAATAAACATGTATAAGTGTATCTCGTGCAAACAAGAATCAACTGGTTGAAATGATACCTGCCTGAGCAACACTTGGGGTAGTCAGTATGTGAACAAACCCGCTGCCCAAGCAATGCTTGGGGTAAACTGTTAAGCGGTTAAAACCCCTTCCCCAGCATTCCTGACCTACTCACAATATAGCAACAAAAGGGTAACACTGGCCAGTTACCAGTCTGTACCTGTTACTCAGGTCTGTTAAAAACTTTATCACCCTTGTTTACTGCCTTCCTTCTTCCTATCCCAGAAAGACGCCCCCCCATCGCTGGGGACCGAAACTGAGGCCTTTATACTAAGCTATAGCCCCAGCTTTTTTTCCTCCTCTTTTTCTTCGAGACACTATCTTATTGTGTAGTGCAGGCCGGCCTTGAGCTTGAGCTTGTGTCAGTCTTCCCATCTCAGTCTCCCAAACGCTGGGATTACGTTCATGAGCCACAACACCCAACCCTTGCCTCATTTTTTGAGGCTAACTTGCTAAGTATACCAGTCTGGTCTTGAACTTCCAATCTTCTTGCCACATTGTGTCAGATTACTGGGAATATTGGCTGGCTCAGAGCTATCTTACAGTGCATATGAAGTGGGCTATTACAGGGGGAAGGATTTTTTAAAATTTTGTTTGTTTTTGTGTTTTGAGACAGGGTCTCTATGCTTAGGCTTGAACTCACTATGTAGCCAAGACTGGCCTCAAACTCATAGTGACCCTCCTGCCTTACCCTTCCAAGTGCTGGGATTACAGGCCTGCACCATCACACACAGCAGGAAGGCCTTTTAGTCCAAGTAGTATGGGTAATAAATAGGAAAAGAATATTTTTCAGGTGGTGGGAATTGGAAGTGCTAACTCATGATGCAGGATTCCTCTGAGGATATGTGTGATCCGGGCCATTTGGAAGGGTGCTTGCTGTCCCCAAAGAGATCAGAACCCCCAGCTGCATGCTCTCTGAATGAGGGGATTGAATTCTCAGATCAGCAGGCCTGGATCCTTGAATAGGCCCAACTTGTTCTTCCTGGCTCTGTCATTTTGCATAAGGCACCTGTATGGCTTTGGGATTCAGATCTTCACCTGAAAAATGGGAACCCAAGATCCTGCCATGCCCACAGGGGAAACAGCTGTGACTCGCTCTCTGTGCTGGTGACTGCCACAGCTCATATCTGGGTTGCCTGCTATTCCTTTTGGACAAGCCTCCCAGCAAGAGGTGAGGTAGGAGTTGTATCTCTTTCATAAACCAGAGTCCTCAGGCCTCCAGGTCTCAGAGTAAGGGGTGGGACACAAGTCGATTTACTCCTAGCCCAGGGGCCTTTCCAGTGCCATGTGGACATGGGCATGTGCCTGAGTCAGTGGTCTTCAGTGGTCACCTGGCACCCAGGCCAGAAACCCTCTATAGGATCTATGCGGCTAGGGTTATATGAGAAAGTCCTTTCATAATTTGAATACCTAGCAGCTTGGTCCAGGAAAAACCTCATGAAAATCTATTTTGATATGCAATGAAGCCCATTGTAATTAAAAAAAAAAAACCAACATGCAAATCTTTGATTTCCTTTGAGCCCCAAAATTGGGCCAGAGATTTGAGGGTGATCTGACAAAGCGTCCTTGAGCCTGTAGAATGGAAAACTCATGCTGCTATATTGTTTGGAGGTGAATTGTGACTATGTATGCAAATTGTTGCTGTTACATCTTGGGACCAACAGAATAAGGCTCTGCAATAATCTGTGTGACCTCCTAGAGCTGATTGGACGTAGCTAAACAAAGAAGCAGACAGACGCTCCTCAAGGGGATCAGGGTCTGCAGAGCGTTGCAGGTGTCCTCCCTGACCCTGAGCACTGCACGCTGCCTCCTTCCTGGGGACTTTTCCTTCCTTGTTCCCGTCCTAAGGACTGTTTTGCCTCTTTCTCTCAATCTCCTGACGTGGTTTCTGTTTCTCCATAGAAGGAAGAGGCCAGGCATAAAGAACTCGCTGAGCCACCCCCCACTCCACTCCATGTTGGCTGTGCCCTCAGGTGAGAGTGCTGAGGGGATTCCAGCAGGGAAAGATGCTATCTAAGGCAGCAGGCCAGCAAGGGTAGCCGTTTTGTACAGGTGAGGGGGTGCTGGGAAATAGTAGCTGTGTGGCTTTCTCCTTCTCCTAGTGAGAGAGAGGTTTCCACTGTTTACTTGCTAGTCTGTAACCTTGGAGTTCACGACCCCTTGACCTCTACCATACCTGAGGTATCCTTGGCCTCTTCTAGCCCCATACATTTTTGGGGTTTTATTTTTGTTTTGTAAACAAACTAGTCTAAAATATACCCCATATTTTAGACATACTAATGTTGGACATTGCCCAAACTTGGGTAGCTAAGTGTTAACTCCTGATTTCTGTGACCTGAAATTATTCTTCTACAAGTTTCTGACCAGCAGCCTCTGACCTCTCAGTTCATCTTCCTGGTCACAGAGGCCCCTGTCCTCTGCCCAGCCTCAGTGACGCTCTCTGATCCCTTCTCCCCATATCTAGCTTGGCGCCATGCCGCCCCCTGCAGAGGTGACGGACCCATCCCACGCCCCTGCCGTCCTGCACCAGCTCAACGAGCAGCGGCTCCGTGGCCTCTTCTGTGACGTCACCCTCATAGCCGGAGACACCAAGTTCCCTGCACACCGCAGTGTCCTGGCCGCCTCCAGTCCCTTCTTCAGAGAGGCCCTGCTAGCTTCCACCCCACTGCCTCTCCCACCAGTGACTGGGGTCTCAGCTCCCAGCCCTTTGACCACCACAGCTGCCTCTTCCTCCTCTTCCTCTTCCTCCTCCTCTCCCCTGCCCGCCTCTCCCCCTGCTTCCTCCCCACCCCGTGTCCTGGAGCTGCCCGGGGTTCCAGCAGCTGCCTTCTCTGATGTCCTCAACTTCATCTACAGTGCCCGGCTTGCCCTCCCTGGAGGTGGAGGGGACGGGGCAGCTGTGGCAGAGATTGGAGCGCTGGGACGGCGTCTGGGCATCTCCCGTCTACAGGGCCTGGGGGAGGGAGGTGATGCCTGGGTCCCTCCTACCCCAGCCCCCATGGCCTCCTCGCAGCCTGAAGAGGACAGCTTTGGTTCTGGGCCTAGGCCAGATGGAGAGTGGGAGGGTGACAGGGCTGAGGCCCAGGACCCTGACTCACAGCCCTCCTTTCCCCGGCGGCTGCTTCCTTGCCCCCAGTGTGGAAAAAGCTTCATCCACCCCAAGAGGCTGCAGACTCATGAGGCCCAGTGTCGACGGGGAGCCAGCACTCAGGGCTCTGCAGGGCTGGGAACTGGGGGCTCTGGCCCTGGTGGTCCTGCAGGTGTGGATGCCTCAGCCCTGCCTCCAACAGTGGGCTTCCGAGGTGGCCCCGAACATGTGGTGAAGGTGGTGGGCGGCCACGTGCTTTACGTGTGTGCAGCCTGCGAGCGTTCCTACGTGACCCTGTCCAGCCTGAAGCGCCACAGCAATGTACACTCCTGGCGGAGGAAGTACCCCTGCCGCTACTGTGAGAAGGTCTTTGCCCTGGCTGAGTACCGCACCAAGCATGAGGTGTGGCACACCGGGGAGCGAAGGTGAGTGGCCTGGGGCCAGAGGCACGGGGGAGGGCTCAAGAGTCAGTACTCAGGGACAAAGAGCCAGGCCATAGGGACAACGAAGGGAATGTGCAGTGTGGGGCCTAGAGAGTCACCTTGGGTCTGGCCTGTTTGCACCAGGCCTCCGCGCAGCCTCTCCCTCACCACTTCCCTCCAGCCCCTCAGTTCCTCCAGCTGATGTTTATCAGCACCTCGCCTGCCATGCCTGGTTTGGTGCTTTGGCAAAAGCCATGAAAGAAGTTGCCCCCACTAGAGAAGACTATGGGAGCACAGGCCTGTCTGCCGGTCCTTCATAGCAGGACCTGGCATTTCAGTGGAGTGTGCCTGTTCACAAGTCATTTCTCCTGTCATTCATGCTTCAGAAGGCTCAGTGGGTTCGGACTGTGACTAATCCCAGTCCACAGATGAAATGTCCGAGGCTGACAGTCACACATCAGCAGGGGCACTGAGATGGGACTGGTGCTCCTTCTGAGGCTGGCAGGGTGGAGCAAGCAGCATAAAGGCGGGGTGTGTAGGCGCCTCAGGAGTTACAGGTTTAAGCCCTGCTGAGGATGTGGGAAGCCAAGGCCATTTCCGGGGCTTGACTCAAGTGGCTCTTTCTGCCCTGTTCCTTCCTGTAAGGTATCAGTGTATCTTCTGCTGGGAGACCTTTGTCACCTATTACAACCTGAAGACCCACCAGCGAGCCTTCCACGGCATTAGCCCGGGCCTCCTTGCCAGCGAGAAGACACCCAACGGAGGCTACAAGCCCAAGCTCAATACCCTCAAGCTGTACCGCCTCCTCCCCATGCGGGCAGCCAAGCGCCCCTACAAGACCTATAGCCAGGGAGCCCCCGATGCACCCCTTTCTCCGAGCCTCCACCCACCGGCCCCTGCAGCAATGCCAGCCAGCCCCCCACCTGTACCCCCACCTGCCCTGGAACCTGGCCCACCACCTTCTGTCATCACCTTTGCTCACCCAGCTCCCTCGGTCATTGTCCATGGGGGCAGTAGCAGTGGTGGAGTAGGGGCTGGGACGACCAGCACAGGAGGGTCCCAGGCCGCCTCGGTCATCACTTACACTGCTCCCCCAAGACCCCCGAAGAAACGAGAGTACCCACCTCCCCCCGCTGAGCCTGCAGCAACACCCACCAGCCTAGCTACCACCATCAGCCCCGCCACGGCCGCAGGACCAGCCACAGCCATGGAAGAGGCCAAGGGGAGGAATCCGCGAGCTGGAAGGACTCTGACTTACACGGCCAAGCCAGTGGGTGGGACTGGTGGGGGTGGGGCCCCGCCCACAGGGCCGGGCCGGGGCCCCTCTCATCTACAGGCACCACCTCCACTGTGTCAGATCACTGTGCGAATTGGAGAGGAGGCCATTGTCAAGCGCCGGATCTCAGAAACTGACCTGCGTCCTGGGGAGCTGAGTGGAGAGGAGTTGGAGGAGAGCGAAGAGGAGGAGGAAGAGGAAGAGGAAGATGAGGAGGAGGAGGAGGAGGAGGAAGAAGACTCAAAGGCTGGGGGGGAGGACCAGTTATGGAGGCCCTACTACTCATACAAGCCTAAGCGCAAGGCTGGAGCTGCCAACGGGGGTGGCGGTGGGGCTGGTGGGACGCCACGAGGGCGCAGGCCAACACGCTGGAGGCAAAAGCTGGAACGGAGGGGCTGGGAGGAGACGCCAGCAGCGGAGAGCCCGTCAGGCCGTGCCCGGAGTGAGCGGAGGCACCGATGTGGAGACTGTGCCCAGACCTTTGCCACCCTTAGAAAGCTTCGAAAGCACCAGGAGGCCCACAGTGGGGGCTCCCATGGCTCTCGGTCTGGACGGAGGGCTTCCAGCCGTTTTACCTGCCCACACTGCACCAAGGTGTGCAAGACAGCAGCTGCCCTGAGCCGCCATGGGCAGAGGCATGCTGCTGAGCGGCCCGGGGGCACCCCCACACCTGTCATCGCCTACTCCAAGGGCAGCACTGGCACCAGGCCTGGGGATGTCAAAGAGGAGGCCCCCCAGGAGATGCAAGTGTCCTCGTCCAGCGGGGAGGCAGGCGGTGGGAGTGCTGCTGCAGAGGAAGCGCCCGAAACCGCCTCACTGCAGGACCCTGTCATCTCCGGGGGTGAGGAGTTCCCAGTGGCAGGGGTGGGTAGCTACGTGTACCCGCCTGTGCAAGAATTTCCACTGGCCCTGATAGGGGGCAACCGGGAGCCTGGTGGAGGTAGAGGAAAACCTGGGAGTGAAGGGCTGGTGGGGGGTCCCGAGGGGGACCGGATGGAGGGGATGGGGGCTGCCAAAGTCACCTTCTACCCTGAGCCCTACCCACTTGTCTATGGCCCCCAGCTGCTCGCTGCCTACCCTTACAACTTCAGCAACTTGGCTGCTCTCCCAGTGGCTCTCAACATGGTCCTACCTGATGAGAAGGGTGGAGGAGCCCTTCCCTTCCTGCCAGGGGTCTTTGGCTACACAGTGAATCCTCAAGCGGCACCCACTGCTCCCCCAACTCCCCCTCCCCCAACCCTTCCTCCACCAGTTCCCCCTAAGGGAGAAGGGGAGGGGGCAGGGGTTGAGAGAACCCAGAAGGGAGATGTAGGGTGAGGTCTAGAGGAGACCCACCTTTCACCAAATGCCACCCTCCCTGAACTTCCCACCACTACCAGCTCCCTGGCCTCTCCGCCCTTCAGGAGCCCTGCCACACTTTTGTGCAGGGACTCGGGGGCCCCTGGAGCTCAGGGGTCAGGCTGCTTTGCGTGCGATTGTAGTTTTCCCATCTCTTGGGAAGGGATCTTTGGTGGTTCCCCTCTCGATCTTCCTCCAGGGAATGGCCCCCACGAGGGGCAGGGCCAGCTCCCATCCCTTCTCTAGCCCTTGGGGCAACTGAGCAGTATATACTTACCTGGATCTCTACTCACAGCCCCACCAGCTCTGAATGTCTAACCTCCTCCCCTGATTCGTAAATCCAGGGGGAAACCATCTCTCTTGCCTAAAGATCCTCCTCGTTCTAAAGCTTTCTCTAAGCCTTCCCTAGATGCCTCCTAGCACATTCCATTCTTCGTGGCCCAGGGCCTGGACCAGACCATTGTGATACTCAGCATACCCACATGGGAGCATGGCTTTGGGTCCATTCTTCCCAAGGTGGGTTTCTTTGTCCCCGTTTCCTTCACATCAAGATGCCATGCCTTCCCTGGCTTCCACGCCTTTGGGTCTTCCATGTTCTTTGCTGCACTCCTAGGCTTTGGAGACGGCCTTACCCAACCCAGGTCAAGGAGGTATAGAGGGGAGGTCTACCCCTCTGCTTCATGGCTGAACATTTTTCCAGCCCAGGGCAGGGAAATCTTGACCTTCAAATCCAGTGACCCCCAGATTCTTCCAAGGCAAAGAGGTGAATAGATCACACCTCTTCCTGCCTTTAAATATGGCCTCTTCTGGGCTAAGATTTGTGGGCCAGGAGGGAAGAGCTCTGTATGGTATGGAGAAAGAAATCTACTTTTCCTCTTTTTTCCTTTTTTCTTCTTTCTTCCTTTCCTTCTTTTATTTGTTTTTTATTTATTTCCTGATGGTTTCTCCCATACTAGACCAAATAGCCAGAAAAATGACGGGGGTTGAGAGGCTGGGAGGTAAGCCCAAGATTTGCACATGACCTTCCATCTTTCCCTTTACCTCCATCTGCCCACGTGTGGCTCTCCTCATCACTCCAGATGGTTTTGGGGGAACCATCCTACTCTCCTGGTGGGCTTTGGGGTATTCCCACCAATTTTCCCTCCAAAATAGCACCTTACACCCCAGCTTTGACTCAGTTCCCCACACCCAAAGATCCCAACCTAGGGATGGGGTGCAGGGACCTTAAATAGTCCCTAATCCCTAATTTGCACTAGTTAACCCTGGTCAGGGGTCCCTATTTTCCTTCCAGTGGTGGAGATAAAGAAATGTTTGCTCCTAATTCTCTTTGAAAACGGCCTCCCTGCTCTGTGATTGGCTGAACATTTCCCATCCCACTCACCTCTTTAACAAAAGAGCTCATAAGGGGAGAGCCAGTTGGGGGAGCAAATTTGACAAATGGGAATTAGAGGAGTGCAGTTTTAAAAGGGGGAAAGTTTGTTGTCACCCAAATGGCAGCCTTTCTCCCAACTACTGTTTTTAGGGGCCAAGATGGCTGCCTTCTCAGGAACTGCTGAGAGGGCAAGATCATGGCTTTTGGAGGGGGGTGAATGTGGGAGGACTGGGGGCGTCCCCTTGCCTCCTCCTTCCCTCCCTGCCTTTGACAGGCTCCCTGGACGTCAATTGCGGAGGGATCACTCCTTTGTTCCTCCTCTGTCTCTTTGCACTTTTCTTGGTCTTGGCCACAGCCTGAGTGAAGAATTTCCTACTGAATGTACCAACTTCCAATTTTTAAGGAGGAAAAAGTTTCAACCGGGAAAAAAATGCAAAAAAAAAAAAAAAAATCACAAAAATTCCCACAAATCTTGTTTCTGGCACTTTAGAAAAACTGCAAAAAATACATAATAAAGACATATATCTGCACACAAATTATATATATATCTATATATCTATAGAGCGGAACCACAAGAGACTGAGGGCAGCCTGGAGGCAAGGGGCAGGTGACACAGTGACGCCCCCACCCTCCCCCGCACTGCTCCGAAGCAGACAGGCACAGGGGAATGGGAGAGGCTGAGAATGGACCGGGAAGTTTGAATTTCAGAAAAGCTCAAAATTCCAAAACCATAGACCTTTTGGAAGAAGTGAGATTGTATACATTTTTTTAAAAAATGTGACTAAGGAAAATAACATCCAGAATTTGGTGGTTCTGGACAACAAATGAGATTATGGCAAAGTAGAGATTAAAATGTGTGTTTGAGCTGGGATTTGCGTTTCAGATGTTGGAAATTTGGGGCTTTGCAACTTTGTGATTTGAACATGATCTAGTTTTGTCAGTTTGTGCTCTCTTTCCCGTGTTCCCTGGGAAGAAGGGTGATGGCGGAGTGGGAATGCCACTGGTTCTATGCCACAGCACGCGAGAATTAGAATTCCACAGATTCTAGCTCTACACGTAGTGAGGACCCAGATTTAGAGAAACTGACCAATATTTATCTCCGCATTTGTGTGTGTGTCCAACTCTCTAGGCCAATAAACCAACAAGACAAATGAAGTAATGAAGTGTGCGCTGTGCTCCACAGTGAGATGCGAGGTGCCGTCACTTGTGTGACTGGTGGGTCTGGGGGGAAGATGTGGTGTCCTTGTCCCACAGGGATCCTGGAAATTTTAGTCCTATTCCTCCTCCTAAGACAACTTTCAGGATCTGAGGTGTGAGGCTTGGGGATTAGGAGCTTCACTGTAATTGCTATAGCTATTAGGCCCCAGCTGACTTTCATCTGACTTCCAGACACAAACATTAACTCAGTCCACCTCATATAGCCTTCTGTGTACAACTCTGGGTGCAAGATTGGTATCCTTAGAAGGCTGAGGCAGGAGGATCTCCATGAGTTCAAGGCCAAAAAAAAAAAAAGGTTTTGTCTTAAACCAGGTCCAACCCTTTCTTCCCATTTGAAAGTAAACTAGGAGCTGGGGATATAGCTCAGTGGCATAAGCGCCTGCCTAGCAAGCACAGGGTCCTGAGTTCGATCCCTAGTACCGCAAAAAAAAAAAAGAAAGTAAACTAAGGCACAAAATGTGTGATGCCACAAGAGACATGATCTTTTCCCACTCTTTCTTTTGGTACCAGGAATCAAACTCAGGACCTTGCACTTGCCAGGCAGGCACTTGTGCCACTTAGCTCCATCTCCAGCCCCCTTTTCCCACCCTTAAC
The DNA here is from genome assembly GCA_004027595.1 of Dinomys branickii. Taxonomy (NCBI): domain Eukaryota; kingdom Metazoa; phylum Chordata; class Mammalia; order Rodentia; family Dinomyidae; genus Dinomys; species Dinomys branickii. The sequence continues at coordinate 24,748 of PVLD010013321.1, read as the reverse complement.
CTTGCCATTGGCTTCATCTGTGCCTGCCCCTCTTCTATCATTTCTAGTATTATGACTATCTTTTTTTTTTTTTTTTGGTAATATCAGGGATAAAACTCAGGACCTTGCACTTCCCAGGCAGGCGCTTATGCCACTGAGCTATATCCCCAGCATTTCTAGTATTATGGAAGAATGGACAGGTAAAATGAAGTTTGTTAGGTCAATGGGGGCTTTGTGAAACTTGGCACAAATACCTTTACCAGAGCAGACAGTCACTAATCAATAATTTGCTGCCAACAGAATCAGTTCTGGTACTATTATAGTTTTTTCAATAGAAGCCAGGCATCTAAATGTTTCAGTGAAATACAAAAAAAAACTTTCTTTTTTGAGACAGGGTCTCACTCTGTAGTTCAGGCTGGCCTTGAACTTACTATGTAGCCTAGGCTGGTCTCAAACTCACAGCAGTCCTCCTGCCTCAGCCTCCCAAGTGCTGAAATTTAAAAAAAATTTTTTGGAGACTGGGTCTTGCTATGTAGTTCAAGCTGTCTTGAGCTCTCTATGTAGCCCAGGCTGGCCTCAAACTCAGTGACCCTCCTGCCTCAGCCCCCCAAGTGCCAGAAATACAGGCAAGTGCCACCACTTGCCTCCAAATTTTAAAAGTAGTAAGCCTACTGAAATGTGAAACTTCTTTGTTTGTTTGTTTGTCTTTTTTGAGACAGGGTCGCCCTGTGCAGTTCAGGCTGGCCTTGAGCTCACTTTGTAGCCCAGGCGGGTCAGGAACTAACAGTGATCCTCCTGTCTCAGCCTCTCAAGTGCTGGGATTACAGGTATGCTCACACCAACACAACTAGCTAAAATGTGAAACTGTACAGACCAACAATACGGTCCAACCAAAACATACCCATTGGTAAACTCATATACATTGTTCGGATGTATACCATAGGACATATATTTTCATTAGTTTCATTTTACAGAAGTGGAAACAGATTCAGAGCAGTTTGATAGTTTGACCACCAAAGGTGGAAGTTGAATGGGAGTCTTTAAAATGAATTTTTTTTCATTTCACATAGCAAGTACAGCCTTTTAGAAAACTTTTCCCTCCCCATCCTAAATGTAGCATTCATTACAAAAGACTATTACAGAAAGGTTAAATAAAAAAAGCCTACTCTCAACATGCAAATGTAGACACTGTTAACTGGTGTATTTCCTTCCAGAAATGTTCTCCCTCTGTGTTTAACAAATGTTCAGCACTTACTGTGGGCTCAGGACCTCTGCAAGGAGCTGGGGCATGACAATGAAAAACACACATGCCGCCTCCTTAAGGCTTACATTCTAGGTCATGCTCCTGCATCGTCAGGCATGTAGATATGGGTATCCAAAGGCGCTTCCCGATACCCCAGAAGGTAAGTAGCTCATACGCGGGTCAGCTGGGGCTAAGGCGCTCTGCCCAGCCGCCAGAGGCGAAATAATAGGGCTGGGTTTCTAGTGAAGGCAGAGAGGGACAGGACCAAACTCAGTTCAACTGGCCGAGGACTTGGAATTCCGCCCCTCAGTCTTCAAGGGAAGGGGTCGGCAGGGGGCAAGTGGTAGGTGGCATCTAGGAAGATGACAAGGGTCCCGACGCTCGTGAAGATGATGAAGGTCCACAAGAAGAGGCGATCCACTACCATGGCCACAAACTGCCAATCTTCCTTCAGCTGGGATTAGAAAGAGGAAACCTCCTGAGCTCTAGGCCCTGACCGTAGCGGGGCCCAACCCCACAACTCTATACCCCATTGGGGTTTTCCTACCACAGGTCTAGGAAAAGTCCTGGTAGGGTAAAAGGAGAGCAAGACTTGGTGACCAACGCTAGCAATCAGTCGGAAAGTAGGGGGCGGGACCACATGAACAAGCCTCCAATCAGAAGTGGAGTCAGTACTAGGGCAGAACCTGAACTGAGAGGTGGAGCCAAAATACACGAGGTCCTGCCCTGTTTCACCCTCATTGAACATACTGCGTCGTAGTCCTCCTGTTCCTGCAGCTGTCTAGCGATGTAGCTGATGGAGGAAACAACCTCGCGTAGCTCGGGAGGCAGCCCCACCACTGCTCGGTTTGGACCATCGATAAATCGTCGCAGGTCCGGGGCAGACAGTTCAGGTTGGAACCTGCAAAAGGAATGACTGGCCACAACACTGGCGCAAAGACAGAACAGCCAACCTCAGTTGCCTATGCCACACCCCCAACTGCCTCTTTCAACAAACTGCCATTTCCCAAAACCCTAGAGGGCCCTTCAGGGCCTCTCTGCCCACAGTGATCGATCCAGCCTTCCGCACAATTCCATCCACCCATCTAAAATTGTAGTTGCCACCTTCTCGCAAAGCAAGCAGCTGAAGAAATACTACAACTCCCATGATGCTCAATCACAACAGTTTCATAAGCATGAGCGGCCAATTTCTGCACAGTCTTCTGGGAACTGTAGTTCCCTCTCTCACTTTCATGTGGGTAATGGGTGTAGGTCCTACCTATTGGGTTTGGGGAAGAGAAAATTGCACGGCGGCTTCCGAATGAAATATTCATCTGTTCCCCGACCCCAGCCACTTCCTGGAGAAAAAGAGTGAGGGGGCTCCGGTAGCTGCTCTCTATCAGGTTTGGGTCTCTTCAGACCCAGGTACAGAGGAAGCTTGTGGATGAAGATCTGCAGAGTAGAAGATGCATATTAGAAACGAGTGTCATACATTAATACTACAAGAGAAGCAGCCAACCACCGCCACTCCATATGCCCATTCTGGGTTTTTTTGTTTGTTTGTTTTTTGTTTTTTTCTTTTTGAGACAGGATCTTGCTATGTAGCTCAGGCTGGCCTTGAGCTCACTTTGTAGCCCAGGCTGGTCTTGAATTCACAATGATCCTCCTGCTTCAGCCTCCCGAGTGCTGGAATTACAGGCATGCGCCACCATACCCAGCTCATATGCCTGATCTGGAACGTGTGTGCACAGGGTCCAATAGAGCTACACAGTAAAGAAAATGCAACCCTTAAACCTTATGAGGTATGTGTGTGTGTGTGTGTGTGTGTGTGTGTGTACATATGTGGTATTGGTGTTTGAACCCAGGATTTTCCACTTAAGCTACATCCCCAGGCTCCGACCTGTGTTTTTTATTTTGAGACAGGATCTCACTAAGTTGCCCAGGCTGAGTTCCAATTTGCAGTTCTCCAGATTCAGCCTCCAAAGGGTACTGGGACTACAAGTGTGCATCACCACACTGGCTTTAAGAGCTCCTTAGTGGGTTGAGAGGTTTCTGAGAAGTGCTGAGGACTTCCACCCTGATAGTCCCTATCCCTGAGAATGTTTTCCTGGAGTCAAAGATGGGCGGTATTGATAAAGAGTACGAGATCTACGAAACGATAAAGATGAGAGAATAAAAATAATTGTGCAGCGTCTCAGTACCCAACAGGCTTGGGCACTCCAGCACTCTACTCAGGGGCTATCATTCTCCCTCAGGTCTGTAAACAGGAGGTTGGGGTTGGTGGGAAGGAGCAGTGATATCTGGACTAAAAGCCAAGTAGTAGGATTTGAAATTAACACAGCTTGGAGGAGCGCTCTCTTACCTGACGGACCCAAGGTGGCATTTGGTGGGTGTGGGGTGAGCGGTGATGCAGGTTGAGGACCACCACACTAAAGATGACTGAGAAGGTGACAAGGACCATGGTAAACATGAGATACTTAATAATGATGGGCACCGACAGGGAGGTCTCAGGTACTTTGTCCGCCAGGAGCAGCAGGAACACAGTCAGGGTCAGCAAGGCAAAGATTGAGAGCCCCATCTTCTCTCCTTGGAGGGCAGAGGAGAAGGTAGAAGAATTAGGCTTTCTCACAAGGAAATCTATATAGTACAATCAATGACCATGTTTTCAGCTGACTCAAAGATAGTTTCTTTTGTTGTTGTTGTTTTTGGTATTTTTTTAGGCAGAGTTTCACTGTGTAGTTCAGGTTGGTCTTAAACTTACTAAGTAGCCCAGGCTGTCCTTGAACTCATAGTGATTCTCCTGTCTCAGCCTCCTGAGTGCTGGGATTACAAGCATGTGCCACCACTCCTGGAAAAGGTAGGGTTTTGGAAGAGCTATTTGCCACAAATCAGTCTTACATTTATTCTCCGAGCCTAGACTTCTCTCCTGAACTCCAGGCTCACATCCCAATAGCTATCTACCTGTTCACTTGGATGTCCAACAGATGACTTAAACCTAACATGTCTAAAACCTAATTCACCACCAAACTGCTCTTCCAGAGTTTTTTCCATCATAAGTGGCAACTCCAAGTTTCCTATGGCTCAAGACAAATTCTATCAAGTTGGGTGTAGCGATGTTCGCTTGTAATCTCAGCACTTGGGAGACAGAGGCAGGAGGATTGCTTTAAGTTTGAGGCCAACCTAGGATACATAGTGAGTTCAAAGCCAGCCTGAACTACATAGTGATACCCTGTCTCAACAAAACAAAACACAACACAACACTACAAAAAAGACAAACTCCATCAAATTGTTCTCAACTCCAGTCTCTCTTTTTCCCCTTTTCTTCCTCCTCCCAACCCATAGCAAACTCTATTGACTCTAACTTCAAAGTATGTCCTAAAATTGATGGCTTATCACACCTACCATTCTGGTCCCAACCATCATTCTTTCAGGTCTGAATTGTAAAGTCTTCCTAACTGCTCTGTTTCATCCTTTGACCCCCATTGACCATTCTCAGAACACCAACCAGACTGATCTTATTGAAATATAAATCAGAAAAAAATATATAAATCCTATCAGATCATTCCTCTTTCTAGCTTTCTAGTGGCTTCACATTTCCAGCACAAAGAAGTCCTTACTATGCCTCCAAGCCTTTCTATCACCCCAAGTTCATGTCCTATTTTCCTACTTCCTTACTTCATTTAGTTACATTGTCTTTCTTCTTTTTTTTTTTTTTTGCGGTACTGGGGATCGAACTCAGGACCCTGTGCTTGCTAGGTGGGCACTTGTGGTGCTGAGCTAGATCCCCAGCCCATGTGTGTGGTTTTAGGAGGCTAAACCAGTACTTTCACACTAAGCTACATCCTGTCCTTCATTTTTATTCTTCACTAAGTCATTAAGTCTGAGGACTTGTGATCCTCCTGCCTTAGCCTTCCAGAGTGCTGGGATTATGGGTGTGCACCCCATGCCTGGCTCCTCCGTGTTCCCTAAATATACAAGGTGCCCTCTCACTACAGGGACACAGTATTCACTATTTCCTTTGCCTGCACACTCTTCCCCCAAGTACCTGCCAGGGTCATACCAAACCCAGGGACTCTCACATACTAGGCAAGTCATCCATCACTGAGTTACAGCCTTAATTCTGTCATCCTGTATTTTCTTTTCTTTCTTTCTTTTTTTTAGACAGAGTCTCACTATACAGTTCAGGCTGGCCTTGAACTCACTCTGTAGCCCAGGCTGGGCTCAAACTCGCAGCGATCTTCCCGCTTGAACCTCCCAAGTGTTGGGATTATAGGTGTGTGCCACATGGCCCATGCTATTTTTATTTATTTGTTGTTTATTTTTGCAGTGCTGGGGATTGAACCCAGGCTCTCTGCACTGAGCTGAATCCCCAGCCCTTGTTGTTTTGTGACAAGGTCTTGCTAAGTTATGAAGTAGCCCAGGCTGGGTTTGAACTTTGATCCTCCTGCTGCAGCTGCCCAGAGTGCTGGTATTACAGGTGCGTGCCACCACACCTGGCTCTTGACATCCAATTTAAAAACTGTAATCTCTATTCCCATTCTTACTTCATAACTCCCCCTTTTTAAACTTTATTTTTCTGTTCAGAATTTTTTCTGTCTTTTAATATACTATATAATAGACTAGTTTATTTTATTTATTGAGTTATCTCCCACTAGAAAGTAAATGTCATGAGATCAGGGATTCTCTCTTTTTTTTTTTTGAGCTAGGGTCTCAGTACACAATTCAGGCTGGCCTTGAGCTCACTTTGTAGCTCCAGCTGGGCTGGTCTCAAGCCCGCAATGATCCTCCTGCCTCAGCCTCCTGAGTGCTGGGAGTACAGGCGTGTGCCATCATGCACGGCTGAGATCAGGGATTTTTAAAAATTCACTGATATACTCTCAGTGCCTAACACATTATAGTACAGCTCAACAACTATAGTTGCACAAATGAAGGGACCAACCAAGTTCTGTAGCTCTTTTGAGGAATAATATAAGAATTTGTTGTTTGTTTTTTTGAGACAGGGTCTTCCTGTGTAGTCCAGACTGGCCTTGAACTCACTATGTAGCCCAAGCAAGTCTCCAACTTGCAGTGCCCTCCTGCTGTAGTCTCCCAAGTGCTGGGGTTACAGGCCTGTACCACCACACCCAGCTAGTATAACAATTTGAAGGATCTACAAATGAAACAGTATCCAGACCAGGATTGGTGTCCCCATGCCTGTAATCTCAGCACTTGGGAAGCTGAGGCAAGAGAACTGAAGTAAGTTCAAGGCTAGCCTGTACTACATAGTGAAACCCTCTCTCAAACACACACACACACACACACACACACACACACACACACACACACACACCATAAAACAAAAAACCCAGAGTTAGGGCCAGGGATATAGCTCAGTGGCACGAGCACCTGCCTGGCAAGTGTAAGGTCCTGAGTTTGATTTTGAGTACCAAAACCAAAAACAAACAAACAAACCAGAGTTAGAGATATCAGGCCTCTGAATCAGATTGGCACTGACCAGGGTTGGAATAATTATGCTGCCAGTTTCTGTGTGATATCCAACAAGTAACTTATACTCTCTCAGTCTCTTTATTCTATGCAATAAAATGGAAATAAAATTTAGTGCTTACCTTAAAGAGTTACTGTAAAGATTAGAATTGAGTTAATACATGTAACATGTTAATTGTATTATTTATAGCAAGTGCTCAAAGGTAGTAAAAAACAAAAAACAAACACACACACTTGTATAGAACTTACTGGGTACCAGGGTAATTTTATTAATTTAGTTAATCCTCATAATAATGCTATGTGCAGTAGGGATGTAGGGACAATGATTATCCCCATTTCCAGAGCAGGAAACTGACATACATGGAAATTAGGGAATTTGCCCATGGTTACTACATTATAATTCTGTTACTACATTATTTCTCCTGGAGAAGAGTTCCCTGTTCCCGGGGAAATGGAAAATTAAGGCACTAGAAGGTATCTGATGAGTGCGTGCTAGGAACAAGGAGAGGGAAGAAGACAGCCTGCTTGGCCTAGAACTGGTTGGTCAGAGAAGCGGAGACTCCAGGGCTGAGGAACTAGGGTACTGATCGGAAGAGTTCTGACAGCCTTGGGCGAAGGAAGCCAGAAGCAGAGGGGATGCAGAGCCACAAGTTAGTTCTATTTGGTGGGAGGGAAACGTGGGGTTGCTGAAGTCCAATCCATGATGGCTTAGGTTGGCAGGAAAACCCTATCAGGATTAAGGCTAAGGAGGAAGAAGGGGAGCTGACAGTGAGGGCTGAGGTCCTGTCCTTACCTGCATCTGGTGGTAGGTAGAAGACAAAGATGGCCAGGACAGTGATGAGAATGCAGGGGGCAATGACGTTGACCAGGTAGAAGAGAGGCTTCCGGCGGATGATGAGGTAGAAGGTGACTTCCTGACGTTGTCCTTCCCTCCCTCCCCTGGGGTCTCCTGGAGGCAGGATTAGTCGAGAGGGCTTGTGGATAATCTCCCATTGGCCATTTTCTGCAGGGAGCGAGGAGGGATTTGCCAGTGTGCGAGCTATCATCGTAGATACCAGCTATGTCTCACTCTGCTGGGCAGTCCATTTCTAACAAACTTAGTCAAGTCTCACTTTCCATGTTCAGAAAGTGTGAATAGTAATCCCCATCTCGCTGACTCCACAAGGTTAGACTGAGCACCCCTGGCAGAGTCTACTTATGTGGTTAGAAACTGGAAATCAGAAAGCCTGCGGATGTGGAAGCCACGTCTACTCACCAATGAATGTCCCTTCGTGAATATAGATTTCCTGCCGCTCCTGCCCGTCGGGACCCCTGCCTGTCTGCAGGCTGACCTCTGAACTGTCATAGCTGTAGGAACTGAACACCATGGTGCAGTTTTGCCAGTCGAAGGGGAAGTAAGTGACCTGGACAAAAAAGGGAGTCATTCCAGTTGCCAGAAAACAGGTCACGGCTGAGGGAGTTTGGGAGTCATCAGAGAGGTCACAGGTTATGGGGCACCAAGGAGACAAGGGTCACTAGGGGCGTCACAGGGAAAGGGGTCATGGAGGAACTGGAGGAGGGGTGTTAAGGGAGGCCATTGGGGAAATGAGAAGGGTCATGCGGAAAGGCTGAATGTCACAGAAAATAACAGAGGAAAGGATGCTTAAGGGGAAAATGAGATGGAGAAACGAGGAGAAATGAGGCAAAAAGAATGGGGGCATGGGAGCCACCGAGGAGTCAAGATGTCCAGGAGGGAGAGGGTTTCTAAGAGCTCCTTGAGCTTCTTAGGGAGGGGCTCAAGAACCTGGATGCTGCAGCTGCTGCGATAGAGGCCTGGAGGCTGCCAACGCACTGAGCCATCGGAAGACACCACGACGCTAATGTCCAGAGCCACGTCAAAATTTCCATCGTTGCTGCAGGGAAGGGGTCCTCACACCTGAGACCAGGACTGTTCCGCCGAAGTCCCCACCCCAACGACACCACGCCCCTCGCAGCCCCGCCCCGGCCCCGCCCACTCTTAGCATAGTGAAGATCCTACTTGTTCAGCAGCACCACATCAGGCAGCCACACAGATTCAGCTGTGATTCGCAGCACATCAATGCCATCGTGCTCCGCGGGGTTCCAGCTCAGCCTGTAGTCAGTCCATTCCTAGGGAAGCAGCCGCTGAGGGGCTGTTCAGGGCTCGAGGCCCAGGAAAGGAGTGCGAGAGATGGGGCAGCACAGACATGGCCTCTGGGTTTAAGGGGCCTTTTGGCTCTCTGGGATACACATTAGCTAATTTACCCCACTCCCGGCCCAGCTCTGGGTCCCAGTCGTTTAGTCTATAAAAATGAAGAGCTGTGCTAGCTAGCCTCTAAAACAGATTTTCTTTTTCTTTTTTTTTTTTTTTTCTTTTTTGTGAGACAGAGTCTCCCTCTGCAGTTCAGGCTGGCCTTGAGCTCACTTTGTAGCCCAGGCTGGCCTCGAACTCACAAGGATTCTCCTGCCTCAGCCTCCTGAATGCTGGGATTACAAGCATGCACCACCACGCCCGGCTAAAACAGGTTTTCAAACTGCGTTTCTCCAGGCTGCACTGTGTTTCTCCAGGCTGCGTTTCTTTATTGGAGGGTGAGTCCAATTAGTGCCCCAAAACCAGTGTTTTAAAAAATTACAATGAAAAACGCATGCAAAGCAACCTCCATACATAGTTTCCTAAAGCTTCTGTTTCAGTTACAGACACGTTCTCTGAGATTGTGATTCAAGAAATGCCCCTCCTGGACAAGCGTGGTGGCACACGGCTGTAATGGCAGCACTCAGGAGGCTGAGGCAGGAGGATTGCCGCGGGTTCGCGGGCAGCCTGGGCTACAATAGTGAGACCCTGTCTCAAAAAAAAAAAAAAAAAATCCCTCCCCACTCCCTCCACGGTACTGGAGATTGAACCCAGGATCTTTACCTTTGCCCCAACCTACAACCCTAGGTCTTTTTTTCTTCTATCTATCTATCTATCTATCTATCTATGTATCTGTCTAGACAGGGTCTGGCTAAATTGCTCAGGATGGGCTCAAATTTTTGACCCTCCTGTCTCAGTTTCCCAGAGGGCTGGGATTACAGGACTAGGTTACATGCCAGGTTTATTCAAAGAGAATGTAAAGGCAGAGGCTTGCCCTTCCCCACCCCACCGGTTCTCCATACCAGGTCTAAGTACACCTTAGTGCTCATTTCTTCATCCTTCTCGTTCTAAAAGGGAAAAATTTACAGGGTGAAGGCAAAGTGAGACGGAGAGAAATGAGGGGTCGGCAATTCCGCCGCTCTCCGAAGACTCCACCCTCTTTGTCCGAGGCCCACCATCTGGGTCCAAGCCCCTACTCCTAGAAGGTGCATTAGTTTAAGCCGAGTTAGTTATGCAACTCGGCAACAACCCTTGCCGCTGTTGAAGCTCTCATTCTGTTTACCTGCCAGCCTCGCTCCCCTTCCGGCCTCACGCCTGGTTCTGCCCTGCACCCCACCCACAGCTCATAATCCCTCCAAACCCGCATATCCGTTAGCCGCGCTGTATTTAATGGTTGAGGACTAGATTCCGCCCCACCCTCTCAGAACTTGTGCCTGAAGGCCCGTCCCACTTCCACTTCGAAATCTGTCCACCCGCCGGGCCATCGCCCCACCTGGGTCTGCTCTGGGCCACGCCCACAGACTCGTTCATTGGTCTGACTTCTATCCAATCTCCGCTAAAGGCTAGTCCAACTCTCCGCACGACCTTGCGCCAGACCCCGCCTTCAGCCTGACGATCCGTCCCGCCCTGCACAAAGCCATGCCTCCAGCGGTCCGGCGGCCCGACCTCCAACCCCAGCGTGCGCCCTCACCAGGCTGATGAGCTGTGCCAGGCTGAGTCCAATGCTAACCCCGACGCGGTCTCCCACCTCCCGCGCCGGCCGCACCGAGCTATCATAGCCCGAGAAAAGTTTCTCGCGGAGTCTGCCCTCCGCTTCCGAGCCTCGGGCGCCTGTGAGAGGAGAGCATTAAGTGAAGCCCAGGTGCCCGGCCACCACCGTTGGCCCTGTTATTGCCTCTTCCGGGCCCAAACTGACTTACCCGGGGCAATCGGCACCCCTAGGACCCCCAGCAGCAGCAGTGTCCCTGGGGTCATAGCTTGGCTCCGTCGCAGGGTGAGTTTGCTTCGAGAGCCGCCCGGGCCGCCAGCGCAGGGGAAATGACGAGGCGCCCAGGAATGTGCACCTGTTGTCGGGGGGCAGCCGCCAGCCCACCCGCCCCGCCTCTGCGACTTGGTCCTGCCCCCAGCGACTGCTGTCGCCCGCCACTCACAGCTGACAGACAAATCCTTCAGTTGTATAAATCGTCTTTAATTGAGAAAGCATGAAGTGGAGAACCAGTCCCCTAGGAGCAGAGCCAGGGAATGAGTGACGCCTGAGTGGGTTCGTGTGGGTGAGGTGGGCATCTACCCCCTTTGCAACAAGCTAGAAGAGCCTGAGGAAAGATGACCTGCCTTTGAGCCCTAGCCTCTCTCTTACGGGCTCCTCAGCCTATCCCACTCAGGTCTGCGGGACTCGGGTCTCCTTCCCGGTTCACTAGTGGTTTTCAGGGTTCTTCCAGGCCTGCTAGTAGGTCTCACCGTGTTTTTCAGAATAATCTAGTCTGGCCCTGTTTGGGCACTGAAAATCCAGCTGAGGTTATAAGCTGTAAGATAAAGCAAGTTCTATTCAGTTAGAAGCTCTGGGGATGTAAGGTCTTGAGCCCAAGAAGCCCTCACCCTCCTCTGCCTGACCAGTAGGAAGAGGGGAGGGACTTATTGCAGAATTAGCGTTTTCTCACTTGGGAAAGGTATCAAGGATGGCTTCCATTTGTCATTTTATTCTACTCACACTTGGCATAGAGACCTCAGCTTTAAAGGGGGCCTGGAAGGAATTTTTGCTGAGGTAGCTAAGTGGTCATGTCCCCCAATGCAGACACACATTCAATCATGCCGTGTTCACCCCCTCCCCCAGCTTCCCTATCATGAGGCAGGGATCTGGCCAAAATTCCTCTGTCCTTCTCCAGACTCTCTGACAGGACCCCAGCTGGCTTGCAGGAGCTAGAAATTGCATTTAAAAAGGTTAGCATTCTATACAGAAGGATAAGATTTTTAGAAAATTACCTAGGAAAAACAAAAGGTAGTTCTTGAGTCAACCGGAACTAATCAGTTCTATGAGAATCAGAGCTAGGTCCTTTCCAGAGCTCATTCTTAATAGGTATCACTAGAGAAAGTGAGAGTGTGGGTCTAGAACTTATTCTAGAGCAATAATATGGCTATACAGGCCTCAGATCCATCCTAGGGAAAAGAGCTGAGGGTCATGGTCTGTGTCCTAGAGCTGAGGTTCAGGAGGAAGTATGGCTCCGTAAAGATCTAGAACACCATGCTTTAGTATTGGGGGGTCTCTGGGATGAGAATGTTAAACGTGTGGTAATCTGAGACTGGTCCCAGTTCAGGCCAAGGCTGACTACTCAGTAGGGCTGTAAGCCAGCCTCTCTCTACTTAGAAGCCAGGGATCTACCTGGGTCATGGGTAGAAGCTTGCTGAATCCAGAACACAGCCTGGCAGCATGCCTGGGGTCCAGGAGAGAGCCCTAGTAAAGAAGTGGCCCCTCTGGGTTTTTGGTGTTCTAGAACCTGACAAGACCAAGGCAGAAGGTAGAGCAGGGAAACTGGTCCTGAGCTCCAGTGGACCTGTAAATCTATGGCTCAGTGGCAATGACAAGGGGCACAGGGCTCCAGAAAGTGGCTGAGTGGGAGGTAAGAGTGTTTGTGCCCTACCTCTGTCAGTTTTGGAACCCCTAATGCCACCTCAGGACAAGGCTTTGGAGAGGGGTGTTAGTGGGGGAAAAAAGAAGTGATCAGCAAGACCATTTTCAGATATCACCCTCTCTGACGCAAGGATCTAAGAGTCCCAGAAGCCCTAGAAGTCCCAGCCAGCCCCTAGGCTCCCTCAGGGTAGAGCACCTGGTGACCCAGCTGCTCAGAGCATGTGTGGCAGAAAGGGGGAGAGCAGGGCCAGGAGCAGGGCTGGGAGAAGGGCTATGGCGGTGACTGGCTGCAGGGAGCCTCCAGTCCAAGGACTACAGGTCAGGGGGCAGGAGGACTAGAAGGAGAGGTCTCAGGGACACTGTGGAGAGAAGGCTCCCGGTACATGGCCACTGTAAAAGGGAGAGAAAGAAGAGCAGGAGTTAGGCATAGAAAGACTCAGGCCAAACCAGAGCTCCCTTCCCCTACACTTGCCCCCTGAGAGTCCCAACCCAAAGGAAGAGAATCTTCCACACCTCCCAAAGGCCAAAGACTTCCTGTCTTGTTCTGTCATCACAGCGTCCTCTTAACACCACAGCCTGGGCTTTATGCCGCTACATGTCCACGTCAAGGTCAACACCCTCCCACACGGCCCACCTTTTCTTTTGTCCATACCCACCCTCCAGGAGCTTGGGCACAAAGTGGGCAGCTGCCTTGGTCTTTTTGACTCGATTTCCCTTCATGACCCGGCCCTCCTTGTCCAGGCCTAGGTACCAGGCCCGGCCAGAACGACGCTGGCGGTAGAGAGCAGAGGCATACAGGACGTAGTAATTCTCAAAAACACACTCCTTAAAGCGACACTCGGCTGTGAAATGTGGCTGAGGAGACAAGAGATCCGGAAAGGCACACATAGAGACAGAAGGACATATCACTGGCAGAAGCAAGCTCTTGGGGAGAACAAGACAGGATATCATTTGCATTTTGAGGGAAGACCAGGGTAGCTTTTGAGCCCGTGGAGGAATTGGGAGCAAAAGGAGAACAAGAAAGAGCCTGATAAGCCTCTGAGGGTTATGAACTAGACTTGTAGGGGCCCTAGAATAAGACCTTTCTCTCTACTCCCAACATCTCACCATCTCCTCTCCTGAATGGCTCTGGGGAAGCGAACAATAATGAAGTCTGCAAGAGGCAGGGTGAGAGGTGGGGATCCTAAAAGGCTGGACACGTTGGACATCCAGATAGCCCAGGGGTGCTTGGGAGGCTGTGCAAGGGGTAGGTATTACACACACCCTAGAGGAGGAGCTCTGAGGTGGCCAGCAATGACACACCATCAGCCAAAGCTGGAGGGGGAGGGAGTGCTGGATACAGAATGCCTGGGGCTGAGGAAGGCTTTCTGCTGGAGTTGGCCCCGGTACCCAGGCCACTCAGCCTCATGGTCTCACCGAGCTGTAGAGCAGCCCCTCAGCATTCATGGCCATGTAGTGACCCAGCTTGGCACTCTGGATGGTGACCACGCGGAGCCCCACAGGGATCAGGTTGAAGTGGGCTGAGGGAGGACAGAGGAGGCATCACTAAACCTAGGAACTTCACCCCACTCTGAGCTCCTGCCCCAGTTCCACTGCTTCCCTCGGGGTCCAGGAGGCAGACTGAAAGCCACAGAACCGAAGAGGGAACAGGGTTCACATCTCCCATCCCCACCTTCTGCTCAATCCCCACCTTCTGCCTTCCCACCCAGCAGCTGCCATCCCCTCTCACTGAAGGAGCTGGTGTCCTCCAGGGTGCCCTGGATGCTCCCGTCGGGATTCGCCTGGAGGTAGAAACCCTGGCGGCAGAACAGTTTGGTGACGATGCCTTTGAGCTGAGGCTCTGAAGAGAGAGACATTCATCTTTGAAAATGACATCTCTGTTGCCAGAAACATTCTTGCACTTGGCGGGATCACAGGAAAAAGAGTAGGGGGAAGGAAGTGCGTCCCAGGGCCCCAGCTGGGTCACCCTCCAAACAGGCTGTCTCCCACTTCCCTTTGACTCCTGGCGGAGCTGGGCTTTGGGTTCCTTCTGTTTCCTCTAATCACCAGCTTTCGGTTTAATTTATTGAAATTTATTTAAATTGCTTAATTCCTACTCTACAGCTCAACCAGAAGGGGGGAGGGGAGGGAGGAGGAAGGGGAGAGAGGCATCAAAAGGCAGCGACAGAGGAAGGCACACAGGACAATTGAAGGGGCGCCGTGTCTGTGAATATGGGGCGGGAGGGGGGCGGCAAGGCGACCCCAGGGAAGGGGCTCCCTCTCGGGAGTGGGACTGGGACTGGGCCTGACGCTGACTCAGCACCTGCTGCTGCGGCTGCCGCGCTTGGCTCGGGCCTCGCTTCGGCCCAGCGCCGGCCTGTCTGACACTGACCCATCTGTCTGTCTGTCTTGTCTGTCTGTCTGTCTGTCTGTCTTCTGACTTACGGGGGGCCTAGTTCTCGCTGAGGCTCAACCTCTCCTCTTCGACCAGGTAACCAGCCTGGGGTGAGGTGAAAGGGACATTAGGAAGATCAAGGAACGGGGGGAGGGGCCCGAGGAGGTGCAGAGCCAGGCTGAGTCACGTGCAGCCCGGGTCCCTCTCAGAGGGTGGGCTGCGGACTGTACCACTGCGGCCGGCCGGTTGTAGGGAAGGAGGGCGCGAGGGGCTACTCCGAGAGGAAGTGCGAGCCGGCTGGAGTGGGGCCAGAGGGACTCCCTGACTGCCGTACCTGGACGGGGACCACAAGCTGCCACACAACTCTCCTTCCCCCTGCTTGCTCTCTGCTGACTCCCCTGCTCCCCCCCCCCCGTGTAGGTGGTACGACCTCCAAGTCAGTGCCCGGCTTCAGCCCGGACTGAGTCTGAGTTCCTCCAGGCGCAGGGTCTCCCTAGCTTTTGGGACCCGATTTCGGAGTCGCGCAGAGGTACTGGGAGGGGGTGCCCCGCTCCCTTCTTGAAGAGCAGGTCACAGCAGCAGGGCGCCCAGAGGGGCTGGCTGGAGAGGTGGCTGCAAGGACACCCGAGGGAGAACTAAGGAGATTGGCTCGGAGCCAGGCGAGCCCAGCTCGACCAGGAGGAACCTAGCCAAGGCATGGAGGAGCGGGAGAACCAGGGCGGGGGCGGGGCGCCCGGAGCTGCAGAAACCCTCGGGGTGACCCAGGCGTCCGGAACCCCCAAGCCCCTCCGCTCAGGACTGAAAGAATCGCGAGAATCGGCACGTAGGCGGAGGACGGTGGGGGTGGGGACTGCCGTGGTGGGGGGGGCGGGCAGGAGCTGCAAAGCGTTGGACGCCTGAGTTAGCCCCTCCAGCCTTCCCCTTGCCCTCGAAAGCAAGGAGACTTGGCATTATGGACAAACGAGGAGGGAAAGTGAGGCACGGTCTGGTAAACTTATCATTCTGGCCCACCCCTTCCACTTTTGGGGATCCCCAGCCCCGGCCAGGCTCCGTTCATCAGAATCCTTGGCCTCAACCTTCCCAGGCAGACTTCTGGCCCGGAGACCCCGCCCCAACTGCACTCACCCAAGCTGCGGTCGGGCCGCGCGGGCCGCCCCCCGCACAGTCGCACCTTGGACAGCAGAATGAGGAGCTGCTTCTGGCAAAGGGACTTGGTGCCGCGGGGACACACGCGCCGCTGCGCCGACACCGGTCGGCTGCCCCCGGGCTCGCGGACCTCCCGCTTCTGCCGGATAAGGCTACTGGCCAGCGCCGCCATGGCGCCCCGGGAGGAGACACCCCCCAAAACCAGCAGGCGCCTGGAGCGCGCCGGGCTCCTCCAGAGAAGCCCTCACCAAGGCATGTTCTTGACGCTCTGGCCCCAACTCACTGCCCCACCCACAGGGCCTGAGGATAAGTCTGACCCCCCAAGTACCCCCCCAAAGCTGCCAGCCCTCACCCTTGAGGCCTATACTAGCTTCTCTGGATCCAGCAGCCTTTCTACCTCTCAGCTGACCTCACCCTCGAATTTTGTACCCTACTGAAAACTGCCCCTTTCTCTCCTCTCCCGTGTCTCTGTCCCCACTTCCTCTATCCCAAAGCCAAGACCTCCAAAATTTCTAGGATGTGGTCCTAATTTCCCCAGACATCCTTCCACCCTATCTTGGGGCCCACAGACCTGTGAAATCCACTCTTGTTATCTAAAAGGTGCGGGTCCTCAGCTTTGGGGATATTAGTTCACCCCTCTCTTGAGCTACTGTTTAATGTCAAGGAGGAATCCAACCTCTGGTACCTTTGCTACCTTCTAAATAAAAGGAATCCCCCGCTTTTCACTGAAATTCCCCCTCAAATGTCTGGTTGTCCAGGTTCAGCGAGAAGAGGTTCCCAGATCCTCTAGCTGGAGGCTTTTTTCGACTGTCACCCTCATGTCTAGGAGCATAGTATTCCGGCGGCTGGGACCCTTTCCTCACCTTGTCACCCGCCACTCTTTGAAGTCACCTCCAAACCCACACTTTCTAATGTATACACCAAGTGGTTGTCTGGAGGACCCTCTGTCACCTCAAAATAAAAAGCACTGGTTTTTGGTTTGGGTTGTTTTCCTGGTTGCACCTTAAATTTCCTCAGGGATGGCTGTGCTGTTTAGATCTCAGCCCTGTAATCTAACTAGCCCCCCAAAAGAGGAGAGCACCCACATTGTCACCAGTCCCCAAATGTGAACAGGCTCCCAACAAATCAGTGCATGTGAGCTTCCTGCGACCGGGCTGCCTAGTCCTCTCGGAGACTGCCTATAGCACCCCCTTTTCCTTTCCCCGACGCCCCTCAACCTGTCCGGTCCTGTTGATCCGGGCGAAGGGTGGCGCTGGCTCTGGCTCCAGGCTCCTCCCTCCCTGTCCCCCGCAAGCGGAGCTTCCCTCGGCACCGGGCTAGGCGTCCCGGACCCCCACGAAGGAATGAGGGTCTCTGCAGAGCGCCGGGCTCCCGAAGTCTGAGCACTGGGCCTGGCGGCTGGATTAGGCAGAGCGGCGGCGGCTGTGGGAAGCTGAGGCGGCGGCAGCAGCAGCAGCTCACCCTCCTCGGAGAGCCGGGGGCGGGGCAGGGGCGGAGACGCTGGGAAAGGGGGGAGTTAGGCTGGGCAGGCGGAACGCTGGGGTTCCTCACAGGCAGGCAGTGGTGACTGTCTCAGAGGCAGGCGGAATGGAGGACGGGCCTCACACGTCTCAGAGTTAAGGGGAGCGGCAAGGAACCCTGGATGGGGGCGAGTTTGGACTTCAGATGAAATGGCGGATGGCGGGAGAGAGCGGAGGGTGGTTGGGAGGAAGGAAGGACAGAACTAGATGAGCAAAGTGGGAAGAACTGGAGAGATGGGGTGGCTGGTGGGTGGTAAGATCCAGCCCGGGGCGAAATCCGGCCTCCTTAATATCTGCCTTTGTGTGCCAAATTGATCAGTCCCTAGTTTCCTTACCTCCCTCCTCTGCACATTTAGTCAGCAAATATACTCCTTCCATCTCTACTGGCTCCTAAGAAAAAGGCGAAAAGAACTGGGGAGAGGTAGTTGCCCGAGGCTGCCCCAGGGCAAGAGGGGTGCTGTCCTACACCGGGATGGGGCCGGGAACGAGAGCATGTGCCCGGAGGCCTTCCAGAAGACTTTGGGTCCGGGCACGCAGTCTATCTCCCGTGCAAGGGGCCAGCAATCCTCTCCAGGGCTGCACACGCCAAGAGAAACACTTTCAACGGGGTAGTGAAGTCTTTAATGGGGCCCACCCCCCACCCCTGCCAAGCCACCCCCCTTGCGGGCGACCTTGGCTTCCTCCACTGCTGCACGCAGGGCCCGGGCAGGGTCCCCGCGGAGCTGGACCAACGCCCCCAGGAGGGTAGCGGAACCTTCCCCCGCACGGAGCTTTCGGCCACTCAGAAAATAGTGAGGCAAGGTCCCGGCCTCGAGCACGCGGCTCAGCTCATCCAGCAGCCCGAGGCAGCAGGCGCCCGCATTTTCTGGCCGCGCCAGGTAGAGCGCCGGGAGCCGCTCGCAAGCCCAGTACAGCAGCGTTCTCAGAAGGTAGGGCGCCGCGGTCTGTGTCCCGGCCACCAGCGGGCGCAGTAGCGCCTGGGCAGCCGCGTGCGCCTGCAGTAGCGGCGCGGGTATGCGTGTCTTGAGCGCCAGCTCCTGGCGGGCGAAGCAGAGCTGCCAGCCTGAGGCATCCCGCCGCTTGGTGCCGCCGCCTGGTACCAGGTAGAAGGAGGCTGACTCGGAGCCCAGAGGCCCCGCCCATGAGTGGCTCCGCGCTCCCTCTGGCCAGCCTGCCACCGACACCACCGGGATCAAGTCGAAGAGCAGTAGGCGCCGCGGGGGCCCTGGCGTTGCTAGGAGAATTGTGGTGAAGCCCGCGTGGCGTGCTGCATGCACCAGGCGCGGAGCCCCCGGGACAGGGATGAGGGACTGCGCAACTGTGGCCAGAGTAGCAAAGAACCAGGCTGCCACCTGAGCGGGACACAACGTGGGCCACGCCTGCTGAACCTCTGACGGCTGTGAAACTAGACCTTCTAGACCTTCGACGGTCGACTGAGTGATGTCAGTACTCAGTTCTTGCAATGGTTCGGAAGAGCCAAAGTGGGTGACGTCATGCTTTGACGACTCCGGCCCTGAAAGGTCACTAGGTGATTTTTCCAAAACTACGTGCGGATCTGACTCAGTGATGTAACTGAGCGGCTGGACCACCTTGCTGTGCTTGTCCTTGGGGCTTCCTTCGTTCTCTGTTTGGTGAATCAAGTCACGTCCTGGGACTGGGGGTCCCAGGCAATCCTGCCATGCTTCTCGTACGGAGGTTCCGAGAACCAGCTCTGGGAGGCGGAGCCATGCATAACAGGATTCTAGGTCCAGTTGCAGCTCTGACCCAGTGCTGTCCAGAGAAAATACGGGGACTAGAAGAGTGAAGCCGGCATCGTAATGAGGTCCGCGGGCGTAGGGACCCAAGGGTGCATGCCCCAGATCCAGGGAGCCCTCGCGAACCCCACCACGAAGTAGCAAAAGCTCTGCCTGAGGAGGAAAACGCGGGTCTTGGCGGTGAACTAGACCTAAGGAAAAAGAAGTGAAGGTGAGGGTATTGTCCAAAGTTGGGGCGGGGAATGACTACGCTGAGGACTGCCAGTTCCTATGGGGAGGAAGGGTTACTTACCAAGCAACGAGAAGACGAAGTCCTTTGCCCGGAGGAGGTCTGCTCCCGGCTGCGGCCCGTCATTCCAGCTTTCTTGCACCCCGAGTTCCTGAATCAGCTGGGTCAGTTCCTGCAGCTGCGCCCCAGAGCAGAAGTCGAGGTCCGTGAGCGGCCGGGCTGGGGCCGGCGGCGGCGGGCCCCACCAAGGGGCACTGCCCCAGACCACAGAAGCCATGCTACTCTACAGTGTTTGGCTAGGCAAAACACACACAAGGGAAGTAGCCTGGACAGGCTTCTTTTGCTGTCAAAGTCCCTGCAGTTCTTCCCTCCTGCCGTGGCCAATCGAGCCCCACAAATGGGTCTGCAGATTCTAGGTGTAGTCTTTAGAATGGACACAGTACCTCCCTCGTCCTTGTCCTTTTCTCTTATGCAGGTCTCCGCCCCGTGAACAGGTTCACCTGACTGAGCAGGTAAAAAGTAGCTGTTGGGCCCCTCCTACGGGAATGCAGTAGTCGGTCGCCGCCCCTGCCTACCTCTCCTTACCTCTCTGTCGGAGGTTTATTGTTCAGTGGATTCCCCCTTAGGAATAACTACTAAGGTCGGGAAGAGAAACGACAGAAAAATTCAACAGGTAACTTCCTCCTGATGCCCATTTGCCCACGCCCCTCAGTTTCGACCACACCCTTTTCTGAAGACTGTAGAGGTGGTTCCAGGAATGTCCCGCCTCCAGTGAGAGTTCTGACTCTCCTTTCACTCAGCTGAGATTCCCGAGCTACCCTGGGAGTTGTAGTTCATTTTCCGAGCTACGCGGGCGTTAGAGCCACGCCTCCACATCCTTTCCTGTTCCGCTGTAGTGCCTAATGGAAGTTGTAGTTTCTATAGCGGTATATTATTTAATGGCTTGTCAATCCTTCAGAAACATTCCTCGAAATTGGAGTAGAGGGGTAAGTGGATGGATCTGCATAACAAACTACAATGGACACACCCTAGGGCCTGAGGAGGAGGAGAAATAAGGGCCCTGCATCCCATGTATGAGTAAAGGAGCCCTGGTTACTTAGATGTAAGAGCATTATTTCATGAAATGATGAGTTTCTCTCATTTTGGGGATGGGGAGAATGTAGCTTAGAAAGGTGTACACTTGTCCAAGAGCTGAATCTTTCAGGTGTTGGAAAGGGGCTTCCTGGCTGGCTAGAGGGTTCTTCTTGGAATTGGTGGTGGTAATCCAGGAAGCTACAGATGGTGACCCAGGAATGGACATCTGACTCAAAGAAGAGATAGACATAATAGCGACGGCCACCTCAGACATGCAAGAATTATGGCAGGATAAACACTTTGGAATTTTACAGCTGTACATACACTAGAGTTATCAGGACTGAAAATCAGATCCAGAGGAAACTCCCAGCTAAGCTAGGGCAAAGCCATGGAAAATAATCAAGGCAGGAAATTGCTTTCAGTAGCCAATGTTACTAGAGAGCGGAATAAGGGCAGAACACAACTTGACCATAGGCAGAGATATTGGGACAGAAGCGTAGGAAACTGACAGCAGGCTCACAGATTAGACCAATACCTTGCAGGCCAGGACTTCTCACATTTCTTCTGTACATGGTTTGTCTTCAGAGCAGGATAGCCCTAAATTCGTAGGCAAGAAAACTAAGCAAAAACATTATGAAAATTAGAAGCCTGTAAAAGAGCAAACTCCTGAAACTGGAGCTGCACTTGGGAAGCCCATACCTCAAAGGTCACTGACAAAGATAGCCCTTTCCCCTCAGTTGCCAGGACTAGGGAATGGAGGGCACCAAAAACAGCCCAGAGCTATAGCATGTAGGTTTCTATACACCCAGTTGTGACCCAACAGGCCAGATCTGGATAAACGAACACTGAGTTCTCAGAATTTGAGGTAACCAGGCCCAGACATCCCTACATTTCACTCCCCCCTAGAAAGTAACCTCAAAATTTGAGTTCTGATCCTGGTACCAAATAAAATAAAATAGCCAAAAAATAAACATTCTCTTGGTACCGTGGATATTTTGACAATATTGGAGATGGATGACAAGGGGAAGGAAGGTTGTTTAAACTCTAAAGTATTATTATGCAACAGAATAATTTTCTGTAATGATGGAAATGTGCTGAATCTGTGCTGTTGAATAGAGCAGCCACTACCTACATGTGGCTTTTAAGGCCTTGAAGAGTAAATAATTTAAAATTTTAATTGCCATTTTGATAACCACATTTTTCTAGTGGGCTACTGCACCATAAATGCAGGTCTAGGTCCTGGAGAATACTGGCTTTGGCTATGAATCTGGGGAAGAATGACAGGGACATGATAGTTCTCATCCTCATCAGACTTTGTCAGTGGTCACCATGAGGGATGGATCTGTGATGGATGTCCTCAAAAAACCACAGAATGTTTCTCTTTTCTCTTTATTACTGATACACATGTGTCCCCTCTTTGTCTAAGGTTCTCATCACATTCTGATATCCCCACTCCTTGATGGTCTTCCCTGAGTAGCGGTGTGCCATTTGGTGTTGATGCCTTGGAGACAGAGCTTCACATTTGTCCCTGCCCACTGCTGACTGTCTCTGTTGAGCATCAGAGATCACATACCCTGTCCACATCCCTGGTCCAGGGCAGTGGGGCCTCCAGCTGACTTTGGGAAGCACAGACATCTGGCAATGGTTCTGGTAGGTGGGTGGAACTGTATCCACAGGGTGGTACACCCAATCTTGGCTGCCTGCCTGTTGGGCAGGTGGCTGCAGCTCAATTAGTACAGGTACCTCTGAGAAGGTTTGCAGGTCTGTGGAGATCATGTGGGACTTGGTAGGGCAGGAGTTTTGGTTGGTTGGGTCAGAAGCCCAGGATACATGATGCTTGGCACTCTCCTTCTGAAGAACTGTCTCATATTTAAATGACTTCATCAGGCATGGTGTTGGCTGTGGGGTCAGATGCTGACCTAAGACTTGGACAGAGTCAGCACCTGTAGCAAGGCTTGGGTTCTCACAGAGGCCAGGATCTTGGATAGGACATGCAACTTTGTGAAGGTCAGATTTCTGGGGAAGGCCTGGAATCTTGGGGAGGCCAGAGTTTTGGCCAACTTCTAGATCTTTGTGAGGGTCAGGATCTTGATTAATTCCTGCGCACGTGTGGAGGTTAGAATCTTGGACATGTTCTGTACTCTTACAAACTCCAACATCTTGGGTTAGATTGGATCTTATTTTTACTTCAGTGGCTTGGGGAAGGGCTGTACTCCTGTGACAATCAGAATTTTGGGTAAAACCTGGAACTCTGTTGACTTGGGAATCTTGGGTATGGCTTATTTTCTTATAGTCTTCTGACTCTTGAGTGAGACCTGAGATTTTATGAAGGCCAGAGGTTTGGACAAGGTCTGAGTTCCTGTGGGTTCCAGATTCCTGGGTAAGTCCTGAACTTTTGTTGACTTCATTGTCTTGGGAAAGACATGGTGGATTCTTCTGTGTTCTAGAATCTTGCATAAGACCTGGGCTCCCATGGGGTCCTGGATCTCTGTTGTTGCCTGCACCCTTGTTACCTCCAGAATCTTGACAAGGGCCTGGCTTCTTTTGATGATCAGTTACTTGGGAGAGGTCTTGACTTTTGTTGACCCCAGTGTCTTGGTTTAGTGTAACATTCCTACTGACTCCAGAGTCTTGTATAAAGTCTGAACTTTTCTGAAGGTCAGAAGTTTGGGTAAGTGGTATGTTCTTCTGGAGTCCAGAGGGTTGGGTAAGACACGGAGTCCTAAAGACACCAGCATCTTGAGTAGGACCTGGAGTCTTTTGGGAGCCAGAAGATTGAGTAGTGCTTGGATTCTTGTGAGGACCACTGTCTTGGGAAGGGCTCAGGTTTTTGCAGTGATCAGGGTCTTTAGTAAGGCCTGGGAACTCGTAGAGGGCTGGATCTTGTGTAAGGGCTATTTTCTTGTTGAGGCCTGGATGTTGGGGAAGACCTCGGTTCCTGGGACCTCTGGAGTCATTTGAAAGGCCTGGAGTCTTTTGGAGGCCAGGGTCTTGGGTAAGACCTTGATTATCATGAAGGTCAGGGTGTTGGGGTTGGATCAAGGGTTGGGAAATGGTGGAGAACTGGGAGGGGGTAGGTAAATGGGAAGTGGGGACAGTCTGAGGAGATTTGGAGGTGGGAAGAAAGGTGGAGGTTTGCTCTGAGTTGGAGGCCTTCTGGTGGTTGGTGGACTGAGTCAGGATGAAGGCTTTGGGAGAAATGAGTGGCACAGAGAGAGTGCATGGTGAAGTAAATGGGGGCAGTGAGCTCTGGGTCTGTTGAGTGGTTGGAGAGTGAAGGCAGTGTTTAGGAGCAGCAGCATCCTGGGTATAGATCAGGAATTTAGGATACACTAGAACCTTAGAATTTGTGTTTTTCTTCTCAGAATTGCAAGAATGGAAGCTACAGTAAGGGAAGGTCTTAGTCTGAGCACATTTGTCTTTGGCATCATCTGAAATCTTCCATTCCACATTCCCCATCTCTAGGTAGCCCAGGATAGATCCTATAGGAGGCTCAACACTGTCTCCAATATTTCGCTTTGATGTCTGCTCAGATGTAGCAGAACTCACCAGGCCCTGCCTCTCTTGAGGTCCAGAGAGGGTACCCAAGTCCTTTCTGGAATACACAGAGTTCTGGGTGTTGCAATTATGCAAGATGCTCTGTTTTACCCTGCGTGCATCATAGATCACATGGCCAGTGGAGTGGCTAGGGCCAAGGGCATCCAGAGTACAAGGAATAGGAGTTAGGAGAGGGGCAGGGGTGGTGGCAGGGACAGTCCCCGTTGGAGCAGAAGTCAAGGGATGCACCAGGAGAGGGGCTTGAATAGGGGATACAGCTGGAGCGGCTGGGGCAAGAGAAGGGGCTGGGGCTGAGGTAGCGGGTGGGGCAGGAGCTGAAGTGTGGGCACGGGAGTGGGTTAGACAAGCACTGGCTAGAGCACGTGCTGAAGCTTGGGCTGGTGTGTGAGTAGGGACGGGGCCCTGGACGTGGGTCCAGGCCTGGGTTGAAGTATTTACTGGGTCATGGCCCTTGGAGTGGGCTGAGGTGTAGGCAGGGATCTGGGCTTGGGGGAGGGCTGGGGTATGGGCTGAGGTGTTCTCAGAACTGTGAGGCTGGGATTGCTCAGTGCTGTGGGCTGGGGCCTGGGCTGGAGTAGGGCCTGAGGTACAGACTGGGGTAGAAGCTGGGGCCTGGGCTGGGATGTGAGCTTGGCTATGAGCCAAGGTAGGGGCT
>PVLD010013320.1:0-56488 GCA_004027595.1 Dinomys branickii | reverse complement strand
TTTTATGTTTCTAAAAAAAAAAAAAAAAAAAAGAAAAAAAAAATAATAAACTGCTAGCTGTTCTCAACGACATACATGAAATGGAAGAAGAATCAGCAAATTCGAAGGCAGACCAAAGAAAATGGTCTAAACAGAAGAAAAGGGCAAAACCAAATGGAAAATGAACAAAGTTTCAGACTGCACAGAATCATCAGGAAACATTAGTCTCAAACATTCAGGATGTGAAGAAAAAATTTTAGTGTACAGATAGGAGGCTCAACCAAACCTAAATACGATGAAAGCACAGAGACGCACACCAAGACAGGTCCTAATCACAGCACTGAAAGCGGAAGAAGAGGAAACCTTGAAAGCTGCAAGGGAAGCATTTCTAATCACATTCACATCTGGCCATCTTGTAGTCAAGAAAAATAGAAAACACGATGTCACTCAGGATACTGAGAAGCGGCAACTGTTGGCCAAGAACTTTATGTCAAAAAACCAACTTTCAAAGATGAAGATGAACTAGTGATAATTTCAGATAGACAGATGAGACAACTTGCAGCTAGCAAGGTGAAAGGAAATGTCATCCAGTGGTAACTCAAACTGACAAGAAAAACTGAAGAGTACTGGAATTTTCTCTGAGGTAGAGTATACCCCAGTTGGCAAAACAAACGGTAGTGACTGAAACGAATGAAATCATTCCAAATATGTTCAGCAACTGAACAAAATTAGAGATCAAGCAAAGAAAAACTCTTGAGCAATCTTCCAGTGTTCCCAATCTAAAGCATAACAGTATCTTACTAATAGCACAAAGGACAAAGAGCACAGCATTTCTTCAATATACAAAGTAATGAGAGATAGGAATATATTTCCTGAATATAATACAAAGCATTTATTCCCAACAGATTTTCTATATATATAAAACATCATAATTATGTAAGAATGAATGTTTTCCCCAAAGAGTGAGGCCAAATCAAGGATGTCTCTCTTGCTACTGTATTTTATATCTTTCAGCACATCTTTAGCCAGTTCAATCAGAAAAAAATAAACATATCCACTTTAGAGTGGGAAAAGTAAACCATTTTAAGATGGCAAATTTTGTATGTAAAAAGCATGAAGACTATAGAAAAACTCTAATAATTTAGAACATCAGTGAGATCATAAGCGAAAAGGCCAACATTTTAAAATGTATGTTCATATAATGGCAACAAATATTTCAAAAGTGAAAGTAAGAATACTCTACTCATGATAGATATAATACAATTAAATACTTTGGACCACATTTAATAAAAGGGATGCTAATTTTGTACATGAGAAATGACAGAAATTTTGTGAAGAAAAATTAAAAGAGACAGAGATCTAAGTCATTGAACAGATGCCACATGTTCAAGAGTTGGAAGACAATGTTATGAAGAGAGCAGTCCATCCTAAATTGACCTATCATTTCACTACAATCCCTACCACAGTCCTAGTGTGCTGACCCTGAATTTTTATAAAAATGAAAATACCCTACAGAGGTCAAAACATTGTTTGAAGAACAAAGTTTGAGGATTTGCACTACCGGACTTCAAAACGTAATACACAGCTACAGTAAGGAAGGGAGCATACCCCTGGTATAATGGCTGATAGGCACATAGGCCAAGGGGGAAAAGCGAGAATAGAGAAATAAACAATTATATCAATGATAGATTGAATTTTTATAAAGATACCAAGGTAATTCAGTGGGGGAATTTTTCTGAACAAAAAAATGCTTGCACAACTGCTTATTTTCTTGTGCTTCAAAAAATGAATTTGGATCTATACCTAATACCATATACAAAAATGACAAGATAGAGTGTAGACTAAAATATAAAAAGTTCCAGATAGAAAATATAAGACAACATCTTTACACCCTTTGGGGAAGCTGAGTTCCTAGCAGGCTGTTTGTAAATGCGATATCAGTGGATTGTATTCCATCAAAATATGAATCTTTCTCTTGGGCTCATTCTATTTTCCTGATACATTATGAGAATCCATCACTATAAATTGCCCTTTCAAGACTGCTATCACTGTGTAACGCACATTCTGGTATGTTGGATTAGAATTATCAGTTCATTGTTGATATGGTTTAATTTCTTCTTTAATCTGTGACCCATTGGTTATTATTTAATTTCCAGGTGTTTATATCGTTTTGTGGTTTCTTTGGCCATTGCGTGCCAATTTCATTGCGCTATAGTCAGATAATACACATTGGACACTTTCAGTTCCTCTGCATTTAGTTCTCTATGGGCTAGTATGTGGTCTATTTTGGTGAACATTCCATGTGCAGCTGAGAAGAATGCATATTCTGATGTTGTATGGTGAACACTCTGTAGACTTCTACTAAGTCCATTTGTTCACAGGTTTGGTTCAGTTCTGATTTTGTAAAAAATTTTTTGTCAGGTCAATCTTTTGTGACAGTGGGGTACTAAGGTCCTCCAGTAAAATTGTGTTAATGCTAATTTGATTTTTCATGTCCATTATTTGACATTTCACCAGAGAATATATGTACATTGCTTATAAACATGACAAAATGCACAAAATCATGCCATTAGGGGAATACAAATTAAAGCAAAATATCACATCACTCACTCCAGATGACAAATACTGCCAAGTATTAGCAATAAGATCAAGAAGGTAGATGTTGGAAATGTAAACTGGTATGCTCACATTGAAAAATGATTTGACAGTTGCTTAGTTAAACCAAAACCATATAACACAGAAATTTAATGTCTGGGAAAATACTCAAGAAAAATGATATATGTCCATCCTCAAACTTATATGCAATTTAAGAATCATCTGGGAAAAATCTAATATCTACACCAAATTTTGAATAACAATGAAATATATTTAGAAAAAGAAACAGCAATCCACTGATATGTGATATTAAATAGACTAATCTAAAAATTTTTGTAAAGTAAAAGTAAAGAGACACTAAACTACTTGATAAATAACTCCATTAATAGGAAATGCTTAAAAAATAAACTTATAGAATGAAAAAATGAATCAGTACTTACTTGTGGTTGGGTAATTGACACTGGAAAAAGAGATATTAGCAGGTTGTAGGGAATATTTTGTAAAAATTACTAACACTTCTAAAATGAAACATTGGTGATTATCACACAACTCTGTAAATTTATTAACATTATTTACTTGCACATTAACAATAGGTATTTATGATATGTACATTATACCTCAATAGTTATAAAAATAAAAAGAACTACTTTTATTTGTTATTGTTGCTAAGCTCCAATAAAATCTGTCATAATTGTCTACTGTGTCTGAAGATCAAAAATGGTGACAGACGAAGAATGGGAAATGAGCCAGTGTTCCCCCCAAAAATACTTCTAGCTTCTGAAACAAAGCAGTATGTGCAACGTTCTTCGCTTTTATAAATGCTAAGTGGTCTTTCTAGCCTTGGAGATGGAGCCAGATCATGATAGAACTATATCCAAAAATGCCTTTTGCAAAACCAGGAGAATTTCCTTGGTTTGCTTCAGACAGCTATGTTTCTGGAACTGTGAGATATGGTTCTGAATTTAGCAAAAAGAGGCTCATTTTTTGTGTATTACACTTTGTTCTTTCTTTCTGTTCATTTCTCACTAAGCATAGAAAAAATAATGTCTGTTGAGACTGTAGTAAGTACAATACGTCATGGTCGCTTCATGTGCAATCTTGTGAGACACACAGAGATTATCGTATTTCACAAATGAAAAATTTATTCTCAAAATTTAAGGAAGTGTCAGAGTTGAATTCCACCCCAGGCCTTCATGATTCCCAAGCTCACTACCTATTTTCTCCACTGTGCTGCCTTCTGCTTATTTGAATAAAAACACTTCAAAAAATATTGTACATTTAAAAAGCAGCTGTTAGCCACATCTTTAAAATTTACCTACTAGAAGTTAAATGATTTACTTCCTAAAAACTGTATGCTATTTAATAGATTATTCACATGTATTTCTCCTGCATAATTACAAAGTTGTAAATTATGGTGCCTATACACATTAGTGCTCAGAGGTGTGGGTACAAACAGTAAAATTTTATAAATTCCTGGGCTTTTGTTTCAGATCTTTCTGAAATTTTATAGTTAGAATTGCTTCTATTTCAGGACCTGAATGTCCACGAGTATGCATGGACGATGCATGGACTATGAGTTATAGAAACATTTGTAACAGATTTCATGCAGCACAAGCTTTTTGGAAGAGAAGAAAAAATCCTATTTCCTCTTGTTTGGTTTTTTTTTTTCCTATTTTTTAATTTCGGGTGCAAACACCTTCAGAGTGATGGTGCTCAACCGAGCGGTTTGAGAACCGCCCATCCTCTAACATCACTAGGACCGGACCTCAAAGGGCTGCTGCTTCTGTGAACTACAGCCCTGCGTACTTCGTGTATTACACATAAAAATGGAGAATTAAAATATTTGTTAATAATATTGAACTCACTCCACGTTAAAATAATCAGGGCACCAAGAAGATCACAGCACGAATGAAATCTGACGAGAAAGGTGACGTGGCCTGCATTTTCAGGTCCACTCTACATCTCCCCTCAATCGCAGACGGAAGGGAGAGAGCCACTGGCAGCACAGGCAAGTGCGCGGGGGGCGGGGAGGGCGCCCAGACCCCAGAGAGCCACGAGGGGTGGGGTGGGGTGGGAGGGAGGTGAGTCAGAGGGGGTAGCGGAGAGGACGGGGGAGGGCCGGGAAGGGGTGACGGGCAGGTCCTGCAGAGGGAGAAGCCGGTGGATTCACTGTCAGCCGGAGGAGGCCCTCCCCCTGGTGACCTGCAGGCCCTGACCCACAGCCCACCTGCAAGCACACCCGGCTGTGAAGGACCAGGCCAGAGCCCCAGACACTGCGAGGAGGCAGCTGTTGCTTAACCAAGGCCTGAAGAAAAGCCAGGCCCTGGGTGTCACCAGCACTGCCAGGGACAGATGCTGTGGGTTCGCGCAGGGTGAAGGATGACAGGGCTAACCAGTGAGCATTACTCTGAGCTACTTTTGACCTGTGGCCCCCTCGAAGCACTGAGGACATCATGAGGGTTCCATTGCTCATACTTTGAAAACCACAAAAGGGAAATGTTAAAAAAAAAAGCCCACTCCTATTCATGTTTCTCATTCAGTTATTTTTCCAATGAAAAAGGTATTTTCTTCTTTTACTTGCAAAGTGGGATTGCTTGATGTCATTCATATTTTACTGCTATACTCAGCTAGATTTGTCTTATAATATATTAATAAAGGTATGGAATACTTCTACTTTCAGAGGTTTCATAAGACCAAAATGAAAACACACTATGGATGGCTTTCCTCTTTGTTTTAGGAGCAAGGGACACTGTATTTTATTCTTACTTCTTACATCCAACCTTATCTTGTTTTGTAAAGGCAGTTAAAGCCAAGCACAGTGGTACACCCTGTAATCCTACTACTCCGGGATGTTGAGGCAGGAGGACTACATGTTTGAGCTTATCCTGGGCCACTTGGCAACTGGGTGAGAGACCCTGTGTCCAAGACAAAAACCAAACCTAACCAAAACAAAATAGAACAACCAATTTTTTAAGGGGTAGGGAGGTTGCTCAGTACTACAGGCCATGAATTTAATTTCCAGTACTGTAAAAAAAAAGCAGTTAATTATCAGCTTGCTAGCTTTTTCTAGTAATAATGAAAATATTAGACATTGAAGTTTATCTCCAAATAAGAACTTAAAAATATTTGCTGTGGAAATGTTTATGCACATCAACTGACAAGGCTGTACCACACCTTGCTGTAGTACTGTAGTCAGTCTCCCCCCAGCAGCAATCGTCAAGGTGGTGACTTTGCTTCCCCACTGCACCTCCTCATGGAGTCAGGAGATAGTATCACTCTATCTGCCCGTGCTGTGTTCAGACATTAGAAGGATGCATCCTCCTGATGCGCCCTGTAGCCCAGGGCAACTGGAACTAATGGCAATGTGCTGTGTTTCTGAACAATGCCCTGAATGGATGTGCAGTGTTCTCACCACAAACAGGCCAACTCCACAAGGCAGAGATAAGTTAGCTATCTCTAGCCATTGCATAATGCATACAAGGTGTGACAAAAATATGCAGTTAATGTTGGAAGAAAACAAATGTGCTACAGTGAAAGACACATGGCTGCCTGCGAAGTACACCACTGTGAGTTCCAAGGCACGCGTCCCATCATCCCTGCTGGCTTCTGAGCCAGTTCTGCAAGTCCTCTTACCTCACTGCCTTCCACAGAGGATGCTGCTGCCAAGAGTATCTTCCAAAGGAGATGCAGGCTCACAAAAACATGACCCCGTGTCCTCGTCTACCTTATTTACCAGATCCAGCACCCTGCAACTTCTGCCCTTCCCCAAAGTCTCCATGAACATGAAAGGGAAGCAATTAATTCAGGACATCAAGGCATCCATGACAACACAACAAAAGACCCTCAGGAAAGAGGACTCCAGAGCTGCTGCAGAAAGAGGCAAAACCATGGGATAAGTGTATTTGAAGCAAGGGGGAGTATTTTTTAGTGGAATTAATGGCAATGTGTTTTTTCAATATTTTCCACTGTAAATATTCACTGTAGTTTTTGGTCACATTGCATATATAAGAATGTTGATAAATACACACTTTTTCAATTTATAAAGGTATATTCAATTTAAAACATTAGGTGGCAATCATAGCTAAAAATAAGCTTGACTCTCTAAAAAGGATGTATCCAACTCAAGTATGCTTTTGCTTGGCAGTAAATGGCATAGGGTCTAGCCAGGAGCATAAGCACTCTGTTCTAGTGCTCGCCTGCCGCTAGACATTGGCTGAAGTTATCATTTCTGGCTGTAGTCTTGAAAACTCATGAATTTAAAGCTGTTTAAAAATTCTAAAGACTGACTTGAAAGCACTACAGAATTTTTCAAACCATTTAATTTAGTGAGTCATGTTTCCTAAAGACAGTCAATACAAGATAAATATAGCAGGCAAATTTTTTGTTATTACTTTACATAGATATCAGAAGAAAAACTGGAATTTAAAGAGAAAATTCAGTCTGCTTCTAGAATTTTTATTGTTCAGAATAATAGACTTTCATCATTCTACAAAATCTATGTATAGAGGAAATTGAATTTAGTTTTGAGATTAGAATATTTGTAAAAGAAAGCAATGGAACTTATTCATTATTATTATATTTTAAACTTTTTTCTAGTTGACATAACAGAAAATGAATAATTAGTTGTATAATATAAATAATGATGAGGAATAATTCTTTAATATGGAAGAAAAATAATAACATGGATAGAAAATATATACATTGGCACAGGGTTTTGATGACTTCGGAAAAACAATTTGAAGATTTCCATTATTCATCCTGAAAAAATAATTTTGGCATTGCTGTGACATATTATGTTGTTTTGCTTTATGAGCTGGAGGAAACTGAGAGAATTTTGACAGTAACTTCTACAAAAGGATTCCATGGATTTTAAGATTTGACTGGGATTTTTATCAGTGCTTAAAATGTAGCCTAAATAACAATGAAATTATGAAAGAATTATCTGTCTTTAGCAAAAGTGAAATTACCTAATCCTAAAAGGAAAAAAGAACAATGTAAGACTCATACTTGATTCATGTTCTATGAAAGTAGGGAGGAAACTGCTCAAATGGAAACCTGTGGTTCAAAATCTGCAATAATGATTAAAACAGAAGAACTATATCCTTCTATCCTTTGTGATATCAGAGCTTTAAAAAAAATCCAGCATATATACTATGGTAACTTACTGCCTGCACACTGATTCTTGCAAACACATACTTTCCTTGATACATATATTTGTATTTCTTGTTGATGTACAGTGTCCAAAAAACCACAAAGAATATACAACACTTGAATGAGAATATAGGAAAAGTTCAGTGTTAAAATTTCACTAACTTTCAAAAATTTACCTTTTTTCTCACTGATTTAAATAGTGGAGTATACACTTGTTCCAGTGTTTCAAGCTCATGACTGACAAAGGAGGACAGAAATAATTAAGTTGGAGGTGTAACCAGAGTCATGACAATGTGAAATTCTGTTTTTGATCCTAACATGGAGTTAAAGCATTTGGATATATCCTATAGATGTTTTAATAATATATCAAATGTTATAAAAATAACATATCAAGGTCAATTTTGGGGGGCAAATTATTTTATTGTAGTTAAGTAGATTTCAGCATTAGAGAAGTTGGTCAAAGAGTGAGCAACAGAGTATCTGTACTATTTTCTAAAGTCCAAAATTATTTCAGAATAAGAAGTTCAAATATTCCCTCATCAGCTTTGTTTTGTAAAAGGATACAAATAATCAAACAAAAAACCAGCATAACTGATCGTGTTTGCATTGGGGGTAAATATAAGTGAATTTAGTTCTTAGAGGAACCCAAGATAGCTTTTACTTCCTATATAAAGATATTCTACATTTCTAAAGCCACTGACCATATTACCTAACAGAGCAATAATTATGCAGCACTACAGTGTCCTGCAGGATGAAAAGAATGGTTGAGATACAGACCACTGGTGGCTCTTCATATAAGGAAGGGGTCACGTCATCAATGTCTTTTATGCTAAGATTTCCGGAAAGTCTGCTTACTTTTAGACATTTTCTAAACACATTTTTTATACAAAAGGTGATTTTCTGAAGTTTAATGAGTCATTTAAACTGAAGTCCAAATACATATGCCACTCTGACACTGGAATAAAAAGGATCAGATTTGCTTTACCTGAAACAGTGTGATCCTTCGAGTCTCTCGTTATTTTTATTCGCGCGTGGGGGAAGATGTACTGCATGGTCTTTCCGTTCATCTGTAAGATCTGAGATAGACATGTGGTGTGGTGAGCATTGGTATCAGGCACATCTTAGACAGAATCAGACTGGGCCACTCACAAGCATGTAGACTAAACCATCAGAGATGTACTAGAACATTCTCAAGGGGTGCCACTGTGAGTAGCTTCAACTCACATGGTATAACTGAGTGTGTTTCTGAGTTCATTACGGCCTTCACCGTAGAACCAATTGCTCATGAAAACGGATTTGTTTTACTGGAGAAGCTGCAGCGTGTAACAGGCTCAGAGAGATGTCGCTGCGGACAGCAGCGTGTAGTTATTAGTGATGCCCATGTACTGATGAGAGTCAGGGCTGACCAGAATGGGTGCGGAAAATCGCCAACTCCTGATTGTACTCTGGAGAGCCTAGAAATGAGAGGCTTTTTAAACTTTCAGCCATTACGTGGTGATTATGGAGAAAGCTAGTGATCCAGTGACACTGTACCTCTGTTACCATAAGTAGGAGCACTTTATCTTTCGGGTGCTTGATTTCACTGGGAATTGTACCGCTGAATACACCTACAGAGCAGTGGTGTGTGTGGAGCCTAATTTTGTGTGAATAGATAAGGCCTTTGCTTGTTTTAATTCTTCCCAAAGCCTGAAGCCTCCTTTGTATTCAGAGGCTGTGTTAGTCCTCACTGACTGCGGAAGTTTGGAAGTTTCTCCGCGGAGGGAGTGACCCTTAAGCTCCTGTTGCAGTGATTTCCAACCTCATCACGCGGACCTGACATGACCGTACTACAGACCGTATCCTCTCTCTTTCCAGCTGGTGCAGTAATGCTTCTGAAGCAAAAGTGAATTGGGAAATCGAGATTGAGGTTTTATACTTTATAGAACTCCGCTTTTAAGTGAGATTTGTGAAATAATAAAAATAGCAATATTGAATACTTATTCACATCTGTAAGTTTATGAGCAGGACTATATCAGTATGGAATCTTGCATCCACTATTGCCTTAGGAAAATATTCGACTTAAGTTACAAAGGAAACAAAACTTAGTACATATGGATATTTACTACTTCCTGTCAAAGTCATGATCACTATGATGAAGATGGTACGCCGAACCGGGACCTCTTTCCCATGCACAGCGCTCGCGGGTCTCAGGTCTTTTGCTAACTCTGGCAGACGAATGTGGCGAGTCCTCTAGCACATGCTGCTTTGGCCAAATAGGAGCAGGAGGTGGCCCAGGGCAGAACTGGGGTGCCCGTGACCCCCAAAGTCTGCTCTCTGTTGCTTGATTTCTGACCATTCTGCATGGACAGAAGTATCACCTCATGCCACCCAGAATAAAGGCATGTTTTCCTCCCCTAATTACAAACATTTCAAAATGAATTATTTTATTGATTTGAGCCTTGATAGTCATGAGTTACACTGCTGTCATTTTTCATTTGTGCAGATATCCATGCAGTCCCTCCTTGTACACCACACAGGCCTGATGTGGAGAATATTGTGCCCCAAGGGTTTGCAGCACCTTTCCAGGCCAGACACAGCTCTGCCCCTGCTGGGTAGGACAGAGAACCCTTCGCTCCAGGGGTTGCCAGCCCAGGACTGAGTGTTCTCTGCTACCCAGACTGAGGAGCCGGGTTGAGGTAGTGTCAGGGACGTCTTCCTGCAGGACAGGGTATGGCCGTGGGGCCTGGGTGCTGACTAGAGCTACCCAAGAGGAGAGGAGTAAGTGTCCTGGCAGAAGAGAGAGAACAGCCAGATGCCAGCACAGAGGGCACAGCTACTTCCCAGGGCAGGGGGCTCGGGCCCAGCAAAATCCTTCCTGGATAAGCAGGCAGTGTACTGACCACAGCCCTGCCCACGGCATGCTTTTCACAGATGAGCAACAGAAAGTCTTAGTAGTAAGGAGGCTGGGTGACCTATTCAGTTCACAAAGCAGAGCTGGATTTCCACTGAAAACTGCAGAAATAAAACATAAGCACATATATTTGAGAGGAAACAAATAGACCTGCAGATTTGGTCATTTCTGTAGTGAATATCAATGTGAGTCTAATAAAACTGTTCAAAGATGCCCTTCTATCTCTCTAATGTATGTTTCACATAGAAATTTTTTTAAAGTAAATGAACAAAAACACTAACAAACAGACACACAGTAGCATAAGAACAGTACAAAAACTGAACTACAGATAAGGTGGCAGGGGATCAACAATGGTTGTTGTATTACACATTGATAACTTCAAAGGGTATGCTCAGGACAATACAAATAGACATACAAGATTGACCAAACAACTAATCATCGATTGTTCCTTACATCAAAATGCCATGAGACAATAGTGCAACCATGTCAGCCACCCAGCACATACATACACACCTACACAGCTATCCCCCTCTTCCTCCTCTCCTTCCCCTCATCCCGATTGCTCTCTACCCTTGAGCAGTCTCCCTTCATACCTCCCGATCTATATTCCCACCTCCAGGTTCCTACACTAATGATACAATACGCTGTTTGCACATGCACATCTGATTTACTTCACTTACGAGTATGTGACCATTTGCCTATAAAAGCCTCTAGTTTGTCTTTCTTTATAGCTGAATAATATTCCATTGTGTAAAAATGCCACAGTTTTTTAATCCAGTCCTCTGTGGATGGACATTTGGGTTGCTTCCACGATTTAGCTATTACAAATTGTGCTGCTATAAACATGGGTGCACATATATCACGGTGATATGACGTTTTCAGATCTTCTGGGAAAATACCCAGAAAAGGAATAGCTGGATTGGCTGGGACCTCTAGACCTAGTTTGCTGAGGAATCTCTAAACCAATCTCCACAATGGTTTTACCAGTCTGCGTTCCCACCAGCAGTGCAGAAGAGTTCCTATTTCTCCACAGCCTCGCCAGCATCTGTTATTGGATGACTTTTTCATACTGGCCAGTCTTACTGGGGTGAGATGAAATCTCGATGTTGTTTTTATTTGCATTTCTCGAATGACTAAGGATGTGGAACATTTTCTCATATATTTATTTGCCCTTTGTATTTTTTTATCTGAGAAGTGTGTATTCATCTCAGATGCCCATTTCAGGATTGGGTCTTTGAATTTGGACAGGTTCATGTTTTTTAATTCTTTAGATAGAAGGCCTTTGTCTGAAGAACAGCCAGTTAGGATTTTTTCCCAATCTGTGGGTTTTCTTTTTATGCTGCTGGTGATTTCTTTAGATGTGCAAAACTTTTCAGTAAAATGAGGTCCCAGTTATTGATTCTTTGACGTGTTTCCCTTGCAGTTTGAATTTTATTCATGAACTGTCTGCCTAGTCCTATGTCTTCAAGATTTTTACCTACTTTCTCTTCCAGTAAGTTTAGTGTTTCTGTTTTAATATTGAGATCTGTGATCCATTTTGACTTGAGTTTGGTACATGGTGATAGACTTCATTCTATTTTCAGTCTTCGGCAAGTGGCAAGCCAGTTTCTCCAGCACCATTCATTGAAGAGGCTATCTTTCTTCCAGTGAGGTTGTTTGGCCCCTTTGTCAAAGATTAGGTGGCTGAGTGTGTTTGTGGTTGTGGCTGTATCTTCCAGTCTGTTCCATTGATCGTCAGGTCTGTTTTTGAGCCAGTACCAGGTTGATTTTATTACAGTAGCTTTGTAGTATAATTTGAGGTCAGGGATTGTGATTCCACCTGACTTGACCTTGTGGCCCAGAATTGCTTTTGCTATTCTGGGTCTCTTCTGATTCCAGATGAATTTAAGGCGTGTTTTCTCTAGATCTGTGAGGTGTGCTGATGGTAGTTTAACGGGAATTGCATTGATACTGTACAACACTTTTGGTAGTATGGCCATTTTCACAATGTTGGTTCTTCCTAACCATGAGCAGGGAATGTTTTTCCATTTATTGAAATCCTCTTCGATCTCTTTTTTCAGAGTACTGTAGTTTTCATTGAATAGATCTTTTACCTCTTTTGTTAGATTGATTCCTAAATATTTCAATTTTTGGATGCTATTGTAAAAGGTATGGTTTTCTTAATTTCTCTCTCAGTCTGTTTGTTGTTTATGTATAGGAATGCTATTGATTTTTAGGTGTTGACTTTATATCCAGCTACTCTGCTGAATTTGTCAATTAATTGAAGGAGTCTTCTTGTGGAGTTTTTGGGGTCTTCCATGTAAAGTATCATGTCATCTGCAAATAGCGATAGTTTTACTTCTTCCTTTTCTATGCATATTCCTTTTATTTCATTCTGTCTAATTGCTCTGACTAATGCTTCTAGAACTATGTTGAATAGTAGTGGTGACAGTGGACATCCTTGTCTTGTTCCTGTCTTTAAAGTGAAAGCTTTCAGTTTTTGTCCATTTAGTATGATGTTGGCTGTTGGTTTGTCATAGATGGCTTTGATTAGATTGAGGTAGAGGCCATCTATTCCCATTTTTTCTAGGGTTTTTAACATGAATGCATGTTGGACTTTATCGAAAGCTTTTTCCACATCTATTGAGATGATCATGTGGTTTTTGTCTTTGGCTCTATTGATATGGTATATTACATTAATTGATTTGCGAATATTGAACTATCCCTGCATTCCTGGAATAAATCCAACCTAGTCATGGTGTATGATTTTCCTTATGATTTGCTGCATTCTATTTGCTAATATGTTATTGTATATCTTTGCATCTTACATAGAAATTTTAAAGAAGATAAATTAGTGTTTGCATTCATTAATTTGGTGTTATTACTTTTGCCTCGAGAGTACTTTAAGAGCATAAATCATTGTTATGTGCACATTTTCAAATAAAAATATCTGCATTTATTGGTATCAAGAGCTCAATATGACTACAGCAGCAAAGAAGGGAGTGGAATGAAAATGCCATTTGAATATTCTCCAGGCCAAAATACAGTTATAGTGAGTTCAAAAGGGAGGGAGAATTTGAAGACAAATATTAATGGAGACAGTGTGAATTTGGGTTTTATATAATTAAGCTTTGGAATGTTATGTAATTAAAGCACATGTTATCTTCTAAGTAATGTCTGTTTAGGAAAAAACCTTTAACGTACAGCAAATCATTACCGTGAAAGTCAACATGTTTGTTTCTTGTTTGGGGCCAGGGAGCTTAGGATCCTGAGGGGCTCACAGGGTGTTTGGGGTCAGGTGGTATTTTTGTTCCTGGTCTCCGTGGGGTGGTGGGCTGGCCATTTTGTAATAAAGTTGTAATTTGATGCATTTGTGGTTTGATAACTGCATGTGTAGTGGTTTTTGCTTATATAAAAGATAGCTAAATAGAAATGTAAATGTAGGGATTGTTCCCAACAAGAAAATATACATTATTCTATTACATTTATCTAACAGTTTTTTTACTTGATCAATCATAGTGAGAAAATTATTAAATTATTCTCAATATTCTATCTGCTTAGTTTTGGCATTAGTCTATAAGGATATGTTGTTTAAAACACAATCTCCTATATATCATCAGCAGATCAAAGCCATACATCTACACATGTTAGTAATGGAACCTTGAAACAAAAGTGGCCTTACAGATATTTGTATTTCATCTGCCTACAATTGAATAAAATTTTTAAAAATGTTGGGGCACACAAACATTAATTTAATGTATTCTCAGATAATATTAGATGGGTAAAGTTTTGGAGAACAGTATTCTGACCACCCAGTGGAAATGAAGATTTAGAGGATAAATATATAGAAGTTGCTTGTTTTTAGCTCTCCATTTTGTACAGTGTCTTATTATGATTCTGTTAATTTATCTTTTCATAATCTTGATCTAGGTTTGTGGGAAATACTATAGTTCAGAGGAATAAATTAGATGGTTAAAATATAACAAGTATGTCAATACAGAGAGATTCTTAAAATACATAAAAAAAGTTGTCTTCATTTGACACATCATTTACTAACTGTAGATGAAAGGATGTAAATTTAAGATTTCAAAATGTGATCAAATGATTTTATGGCTCATCTAAATTTCTCATCAGATCTTTTCAATGATAGAGAACACTTATAATATGAACAGAAGAATCTTAAGGATTCTAGAAAATACAATAGAATACAGAAAAACAAAAATCGGAAGAAAATTCTGAGAAAAGGAAATTTCATTTAGTAGTTACAGATTTGTCCATAAGAACTACAATTGCTTAGGATGAAATTAAATCTGAGAATATAATATATTGACAGTTCCTATATATTGTTTTATACTTTAATATGATAATTATTGTAAGTTCTACACAGGTCTTCTTAGTTGTTTACAATATGGCTGTTGCTATATCAGACAATCACTGAAGAGTATAATTTAGGAGTTCATCTATATCTGTTATGGGTATTTTAATGATTATAATATTATAATTTTTTTTTTTTTTTTTGCGGTACTAGGGATCGAACTCAGGACCTTGTGCTTGCAGGCAAGCACTTATTCCACTGAGCTATATCCCCAGCCCCCTATTTTAATGATTAGAACTTGCAAATATCTGATGTGCTAAGGCAACTGACTTAAGACATTTGGATTTACCAGTGGAAGCTCCTTCAATGTAGCCAACTATTAATCCAATAGGTGTCTTTCAAGTTTCAACACAAATAAACAAACTCAGTCACCTTATCTTTAACAAAAGGGTCAAACATGTTCACTGGAAGAAAGATAGCCTTTTTAATAAATGATGCCAGGAAAACTGGCTCTCCACACACTGAAAACTAAATCTAGGCCCAAGTCTATCACCAGGCACTAAAGTCAAAATGGATCAAAGATCTAAATATTAGAACAGAAACACTAAATCTACTGGAAGAGAAAATAGGTAAAAATCTTGAAGACATAGGGGTAGGCAGAGAGTTCATGAAAAAAAAAAAACTGCAGAGGAAATACTTCAAAGAATCAACAACTGGGATCACATCTTACTGAAAAGTTCCTGCACATCAAAAGAAATCACCAACAGAGTAAAAAGAAATCCCCAAAACTGGGAAAAACTTTAGCCAACTGCCCCTCAGACAAAGGACTTCTATCCATAACATATAAAGAATTACAAACAATCAGGCCCCCAAAATTCAAAGACCCAATCCAAAAATGAGCATCTGAGATGAATACACATTTCTCAGATGAGGAAATACTAATAGCAAATAAATATATGAAAAAATGTTCTACATCATTAGTCATTAAAAAAATGCAAATTAAAACAACACTGAGCTTCCATCTCACCCCAGAAACAATGGCTATGATCAAGAAATCAACCAATAGCGAATGCTGGACAGGCTGTGGGGAAAAAGGAACCCTACTCCAATGCTGGTGGGAGTGCAAATTGGAGAAACCACTGTGGAAATCAGTTTGGAGATTCCTCACAAAACTAGAATTAGAAGTCCCACTTTACCCAGATATTCCCTTTCTGGGTATTTTTCCAGAAGAATTAAAAACATCACACTACAATGATATATGTGCACCCATGTTTATTGCAGTACAATTTGCCATAGCTAAATCTTGGAAACAACCCAGATGCCCATCCGCTGAGGAATGGACAAAAAAGATGTGGCATTTTGTACAATGGAGTATTACTCAGCTATAAAAAAGATAAACCTGAGGCTTTTATAGTTAAATGGATGCAGCTAGAGACCATACTCATAAGTGAAATAAATCTGATGCACATGTGTAAACATCCTATTGTCTCCCTGGTGTAAGAACCTGAAAACGTAAATACATCTCAAAACCTCAAAACCTAAAAGGGAAAGAAATTGCTCAAAAAAAAAAGGAACAACTGGGATAAGGGAAAAGAAAAAAAGAACGAAAGAAAGAAGGCATATATATATATATATATATATACACACACACACACACACACACATAATATATATGTATTCTCTCTATATTCTATATTATATACACATGCATACACACACATATAAGGATAGCTGGGATAACTGTACTGCTGACTTCTGGTGGTTTATTGGAAGGAACAGTTTATGCTTAAACTTTTTTTATGTTTTGACCAATTTTCCATGCTTATATCTGGTAATCTGAGCAATTGATTTGAAGACAACAATATGCAATAGAACAACCATTGGTGAATTCCTACCATCTTGTCTAGTGAAACTCTATATCATCTCTAATTTTTTTAATAATTTTTTTTAATTCTCTTTAATGGTTTGAACCATCTCTCACTCTTACATCCGGTAATCTGAGCAAAATAGTTGAAGATAACAATATGTAATATAACGACCACTGTTAATTCCTATCATTTTGTTTTGAAACCCTGTATCATTTTTAATGTTCTTGCTTTGTTTTATTTATGTCTGTGAGGTTGGCATTTTGCTATTTTTTTTTTTTACTATTTTCTTTTTTAAAAAAAGGTTCAACATAAACATCTCCCCCTTTGCTGTAAAGTATGATTACAAATTTTTGTATTATGATTGAGTGCTAATGTGTTCCTTTAAAATT
Source organism: Dinomys branickii (assembly GCA_004027595.1). Taxonomy (NCBI): domain Eukaryota; kingdom Metazoa; phylum Chordata; class Mammalia; order Rodentia; family Dinomyidae; genus Dinomys; species Dinomys branickii. The sequence continues at coordinate 39,322 of PVLD010013320.1, read as the reverse complement.
CAATTTCTTCTTTATAAAAAGATACTAATAAAGTCTAGTTGATATGAGACATAAAAAATGAAGGCAAAACAACTTTTCTAATTAGTAGAGTCACTAATAATATCAGTTAGTTCTCCTCCATGTGAAACCTCTTTTCTCTCTTGGCAGGCTTGGTTTCAACTCCACTCAGTTGCTGTCTTAGGCCCTGACCACACTGGCATTGGGAGCACAGAACATCACACAAATCTGTGGTAGTCAGTATCCTGGTCAGCTCTTCAGGAGTTGCATGTGTGTCCTTGTGTAGTAGTGCTGTATAAATGTAACAGGTATCTGTTGGAGGAGCAAGTCCCTACATTGTCTGGTAGAAGTGTCACAGCTATGAGTCGAAGTTGCTCATTACTGATGAAGTAAAGTACTTCTTTAAACCATTCCTGACCTTGGCCAAGACCATTCTAAGGTAGAACTGACTCTTGATAAATGTACTGAGGTTACTAAACACAGCACTTACCTGCTCTTGATGTTGACTGAGCGGTCGAGAGTGGACCAGTCTTTCTGGTAGTTTCCGGTCCAGATGTCCATTCTCCAAACGTGATTCTCTGGGTTTATCAAACCAGTCTGTTTCCTCCCGACGCAAGTGATAGGCTTTGGAGACCAAGGAAACATCACACATTGCAACTGCACTATACAGATGACAGAAGACAGACACTGTTCGCAGGACTGACATGCACTAGGCTCCTCTCCACACATGCATTTCCAACATGCTCCCGAGGGAATCAGTTTCACGATTATGTTAAAGACAACACTATGATAAAAACTTTTATCCTATAGTCATGCACACAACAATTCAGATCAAAATAAAAGAAACCAACATCAAATTTTAAACTAGGATAAAATGAAATTTATATAATGATGGGTAACTAAAAGAACAAGATGCATTTTCGTTAAGCCTAGTCCATTCATCCTAACTTCCGAGACCCTCCCTACAGCCTATTACCGCCCAATGAAATCCACAAGAAATTGTATTTGAGTATGGGCATTTCTGTCACTTTTCCACAGTTGCATAAGCCCAGTGCCAATAAGTGGCTGCTGGCTTTGACCATAAGTAAATATTTTAAAAATATGATATTCACAAAAAACCAAAAATATTTATTTCTAGGAGTATTATTGCTAGGAGCATGTGTTCCATGAGCACTTGGTTGCTTAATTAAAATATATCTATTAGATGTTTAATACAAAGAAAATATTTTCTGAAGAAAATACTGATTTAGAAATTAGATTGAAAATGAACTGCAAAAAACCACTTTACATTGTACATACATTTTTTTAAAAATGCAACCATATTCAAAGTATACAGTTATTATGTAAAAAATGTCAGCTCATTCTGCTAGTACTTTCCAGGTTTCCTGAAGTTATTGCACGGAGATTTAAAAGCCCCACAGCAGCTAACTTGCAGAACCTGATCTGTGATAAATGGCTATGTTCTCTGTACAGGGCCCTGCAGCAGCAGTCCTTGGGAAACTGCGGCTTCCCACGAGGCAGTCAGAGCACTCTTCTCAAGGGCTCCCTCAACAGGCTCCTCCTTGAAGGTCTCAACCTACACTTCCTTGAAATGTGGTTCCCCAAATGCAACACTACTCCTATTTCTCTGCCTCCTCATTTTCCTTTCCCGTTTACATCCTTACCTATCTTTTCTTTGAAACTTCTCAGACTCTGTTCCCATGCCTTCCGCAGCCCTCCTTTGCTGGTGGCTGGACATTCATGGCACCTGCACGCTGCCCACCTCTGCCTGACATCCTGTGAGCTGGGCATCATGGTTGTACAACCACAGTGCTTCCCCATGATGGAGAGGGAGAGATGCAGTTCCATGCTTTCTCCATATTAGAGCTGAGGGGATAAAACTGCACCTACCTGGTCTGTGTGTGCACACACTGATCTCACTTATTAGACTGTAAGCTGCATGGAGGCCAGGTTCCCACTGTCTTGGTAATGACTATTCTTCCCTAAACACTAAAAGCAATTCCAGGCACAGGGAGTAATATTTAGTACACATTTGTGGAATGAATGATGGATAGAATGAGTCATCAACTAGAGAAAGAATCTAAATGATCGCCATAAATACATTTTAACATAAAGCTTACCTTCTCCTTGAAGTTCGTGAATAGCTACACATCCTTTTCTCACCATTACTGAATAATTATGGTGAAATTATATCTACATCTACTTAATTTGAAAGCAAGTAACTAGATTTACAAAAAAAATAGTGTAATAGACATTTGATAAGAAAGAAAAAATGCATTTTTTAATCATCAGTCTGAAAATTTCTTAGATTATTCTTAACCACACTAATACTACTTTTGTCTAATTTATTACACATTTCTCACAAAAGAAAATAATAATCCATACTGTTTTTAATGAATGACTATGTTGAATAATGTAGCACATGATTTAATTTGAATGCACAGCTTTCCTAATTGCATTTGGAATGTAATTCCTAAAAATACATGTGATATTCATAGCTATGTCTGTTGATGCCAATAAAGCAGACTCTTAACTTGACCCAAATTTTGTCTATTTTCAGTTATGATTACCTATCTTGATTTTCCCTGTTATTTTTAATAATATACTTACTTGGCCTAGCAACACAAGATCAACCAAGACCAGCCAGGTTGAATGAATCTGCCTTTGTACTCAGCCCTGCATTCACCCTCTCTAGCGAGTTGTCACAAATGTCTATCATTTATAAATGCAATGGGGGAATCCATCATGGGAGAGATAGATTTTCACAAAATAAATTTTATAAAAATAACCAAGCGTTTCAAATTAATTTAAATAATTTTCTGGAGATTAACACACCCTTTTTTAAAAAACTTGGTAACTTCTGTTTACTTCCTTACTGTAGAATACAAATGAGTTATTTTAGGGTTTAGTATTAATATTTACATAATTTACTTCTCAATATAAAATATTTGTCAAATATTTTGAAAAGACTATACACACTGATATTACCTTAGAGAGACATGTGACTATGTACACTCTGAAAGTATGTTTTGAGTGAAAGAATTCTGTCAGTAGATGTAAATATAATTTCACAATTTCTAGCTTAGCCTCAAGCTAATGACCATATATATTAAGCAATATAAATTATGTCAGTCTATATTTTATCTCATAAGCTAGTAAAAGTTAGTTTTACAAAGTACATCTGAAAAATACCGAACAGTCTATATTGTAAAATTTAATTAAACTCAGAGAAAGGATGGACACAGCAAAGAATTTGAATGCAGTTAAATTCATTCTGTTGGCTGTTACTAAATAGCCAGTGTCAAGTCATGCTACCCAAGGTTATCTCGGTGATATTCACAGATACGTGATTGCATTTGTCAAAAAATTGTTCAGAAAATACCTACCACTCTGAGTTTATAAATGTCAGGAGTTACATGCTTGGTCAACATAGTTTCTACATTGCCCCTTAAATGCTCATGGAATCCAACATTTCAAAAGGAAAGTAGAGAACTTCTCACATGAGAAAAGTAATGTATGCATGTAATAAGAAAACAAAGAAAATACTGTATACATCTTTTAAAGATAATCACCATAATTCGCTCACATTACAGATAAAATTCAATTTGTCATAGTTCTTTAATTCTATATCAACATAATCTTTATGAATAATTTTTATCTGTTAATTTTAAGGATGATTTTGTCATAAAATTTCATTTATATTGTATTCTTTGGTATCATCTGTACAGACTTCAGAATCGTGTGGGCTGCATCATGTCTCATTATTTGATTTATCAAAACAATTTTTCACAGTCCTTGATGACTGTGTACATCAAATATATAAATGGCAAATGAACAGTGAACACTCAGCTATTTTGGTATAGTTTATGTAAACAAATGCCACATACTGAGATGTCCATAAACATTTATATATCTGGCATTATGTTAAAATATCTGTGAATAATAAGTAAATGAGATGGTCAAGTTCTTTCTAGATCTATGCTTACCATGTGAAGAGAGCCTTTAGGTGCTTAGTTATGCCATAGATCCTCTAGAGATTTTATTTTACTATAGATAATGGCAATTGAAGGACTTCCTTACTACTCTAAAAGAGTATAAAGTGTGTGCGAAACATGGATTAGAAAAAAGTAAATAAAATATGAAAGACTATTTCTAAATAACAGCATAGTTTTGGTAAACTGTATCAATTTATTCAATCAATTGCTAAATTTAAAAAGACACAAAGGTAGTGCTTTATTTATATGACTATCTGTCAATGAAGTAGTCACTCCAACAGCCTGGGAAGAAGATCGGAGAGTGACTAGTCTGAGCCCCACAGGAAAAGCAGACCATCTCCTGTGAGAGCCAGTGACTATTTTAGTTTTGTAATGCACTAGGTTTGTGTTCTGAACTCATCTGTGTCTAAATACAGAAGAGACAAGAATTTATTTTCATGGAAATATATTTTCCTTCACGTCAAGAAAGATGGTTGATGGATCTGAAAGGGGAAACGCTTATGTTAGTTTAGCCCTTTTGGGCCTCCAGAGAATTGAAGTGATAGTGCTTGTATTTGATCAGAAATATTTTAATTCTAGGACTCCAACTCCACTTTAAATCAAATGTAAGCCACAGAGGGAATTAAAAAAAAGATTAAGAGTCAGGGCCCTCTTCCTATGGGCATGCCTCCTCCCACCCTGGTATCGCTACTCTCTTATTTCCAAAGTGAGACTTACATTAGATAATTTCCTAAATTCTTATGGTCCTGCATGATTAAACAACAACAACAAAAAAACCTTTAAATCAACTCTTAGTTGTGTGGATATGCCTTAAACAGAGTGCTCAATATGAACAACCAGGAAAACAATTTATGACAAAAAACAGTATGATACAAAAAGCAGTGTCAAATGGACAAACCAAGAAGGCCTGAACTCCAATTAGCTAAAATCCCAAAGTAGTTTGAAAATGTTTCAGTTTAAAACTAAAGAATGCTTCATACCTACTGATAATTCTATTTTTAATATTTTTAGTCCTAAGCTTTCTAGCATGTGTATAAGTATATATTGAATATATATATATATATATACACACACACACATACACATGGAGTGTATAAGTCTGTCAAAATAGTATTCATCAGAGATACAGCAGAAGACTTTTATGAAATGAGAATGACAAAATTCTACATGATAACAATTCAGAGACTGATCCTAGGTGCTCAAAAAAGAGTATCCGCTTTGAACTGATGAACATTTACTGCACAAAAGTGATGTAATTATTACAAAGTCTGGCAAATGCTACTTCATAGCTGTAATCCTTAATAATTTCACGAACTGAAATAAACTGATGAAAAAATTTAGTATGTATTTAAAAAAATAAAAACACAATACAACGAAACTTTCTAACTGTGGATTTAAGGGATGCTCATACTTTATTGAAAGAATTATTTGATAATGGTTTTAGAAAAGCGGTACAAAACAAACCAAGCAATCAAGAAACACAACAATAAAAGAGTAAGGTGCAAACAAAGAAAAGCATGCCACAAAATCATACACAAGATAAAATTGCCATGTACAAGAAAAAAAATGAAGTGAACATGCAAAACACACTAAGAAAGGTAGAATACATCCTTGGAGAGGGAAAATAACACATGCAGAGAAGCAAGAATTTTAGTGTTGAGGGTAACAGGGCAACGTGAGGTCCGATTACCTTCGCTGTCCGACATGGCGTGCTGGAAGTCATCCATGATGAATGCAGCTATGTCACGGTCATACCCCCGAGTCCGCGATTCCTCTCGCATGTGCTGCTGAACTTCTGGTAGCGAGTGACTAGATCCGAACTGGTCCCTTGTGTCTGCAGAGATGGGGGGTAGGGGTCCAGCTGCAGCCCTGGCCATGCCCATGGGCTGGCCCACAGGACTGAGGGGGCTTTCTTCTTCAGAATTCTGGGCTACAATCGGTATCCTCCCTCGACTCTGGCTAATTGGCAGACTGGTGGGCTTCGTTCTGGCCGACGCGGAAGCATGACTGAAGGAAACGTCGAGAGCTTCAGCCTCCTGTGCTTTCAGCCTTAAGGATGAGCTGGAAGAGTCCCTTTTGATTGACAAGTCAAGCCCGTAGACAGAGGAAGGTCGGGAGGAGGGTCTGGACCTGCTGCCGCTGCTGTACGGCTTATCCGCTTCGTCTTGCAGAGCGGACCGAATGGTGTTTCCTAAAGTACCCAGTCCTGAGCCCAGAGAGGAGGACCCCAAGAATTTTTGTTGGTCTGTAATATTTTTTCTGAGGCCAAAAGTAATATCATCCTGAAGAAGTCTTGCCCTGGAAGAAATACCACCAATAGATAAAGTACTGGAAGTCATATAGCTTGCATAGTCAGGTTCAAGGTCCCTACTTTCTTGAATAGGTGAAAACTTTGACATTTTAGGGTCGATCAGAGACTTCTTATGCTTTGACTGCTTTTGGTAGAGTATGGCGGCCGGCAGTTGCTTGGCTGCTTGCTTTTCAAGCGTGAGTCTGCTGATGCTGTACTTCTCGGATTTGGGGAAGTGTCGGTAGCCAGTATCCGCGTGATAATAATGGGAAAGGCCAGCAAGGTGATCCAGGCTTTCTGTCCCTCTGCGGAATTCTTGTTTAATCTGATGTTTCAGGAGCTTTAACTCGTAAGGATCCTCCATGGGGTCCTCATCTGCTTTCACGTAACTATGCAAGCGGGAAGAGGTCTGCAGAGGGGCTAGGAAGTCGGTCACTTCCTGCGACCTGCGCGTCTCGGCGGTTCTCAGCAGACGGTCTGTTTTGGACAGGTCCTTTTCATGGAGGTTGAAGGCGGTGCCCAGCGCCGCTGTTCCTTTGGTGATCTCTCCGATGTCATCGAGGAGGACATAATTCCGCGAAGCGTGGTGGTCAATGTCTGCGTAGAAGGAATCAGCGGAGATGCTGGAGATGGGGCTGCTGGCCAAGCCACTCCTGTCCTCCAGCCCTATCCTCAGGTCCAGACTGTTGTACTTGCTGCCGAGATGCGACACTGCGTAGGTGCTGTCGGTGGACACGGGCGCGATCATCAGGGGCTGGTTTCGGATCACCTCGTAGTTGGAGGTGATCTTGGGCTCCAGGTACAGCGCGGCTTGCCGCGGCTTCTGCTGTATCACCATCATCTGGGACGGGAGCTGGTAGGATGGCTGGGGGCTGGGTGCGGGTTGCGCCTGCGGCGTGAAGGTCATGGTGGCCACGGCCTGGAAGGCGGGCTGGGTCTGGTAGGGGGAGACCGGCGGGTGGTACAGAGCTGGCTGCGTGTAGGGCGTGGGTGCGGGTGCGGGCGCGGGGGCAGCCGAGTACGGGTACTGCGCATAGGGGCTGGAGGCCGGCGCCAGCGGGGCCTCGCCCTGCGGCTGCGCGGCCGCGAAAGCGCCGAACTCGCCCTGCGGCGCGGTGCGGGGCCGCTCGAGGCCATGTGGGCTGTCCATGCGCGGCGGCCGGGCGGCGCTGACCTCACTGTCCGACATGTAGTCGCGGTCCTCCGCCACGCCCTGCAGATAGGCGCGCTCGCGCTTCTCGCGCTCCTTCAGCAGCGCCTCCTTCCTGCGGTTGATGCCCAGCTCCAGGTAGCGCAGCTTGGCGTCGATCTCCTTCTCCTCTTCGTCCAGCTCAGCCTGCTTCTTCCTGAGCTTCGCCGACTCCCGCTCCACGAGGTCCAGCTCGCGGTCGATGTCCTGCAGGATTTTGGCGCGAGCCATGGTGTTGGTCCTGCAGATCCGCCTCCGGGATGCGGGGCCGGCCGTGCCGAAGGGGGCCGGGGAGCCCGCGGGCGCCTCCTCGGGGGGCGGGTTGGGCAGCGTCCTCTTCACTTTCTTCTGGGAGCCGGAGGGAGCCATGGTTTGGGACCCCTTCGCCTGTGGCCAAGGAAACAAACAGCGTGTTTTATTATGAAAGAGAGACGGGATCGTTAACACTCACATCCAGAGGATGCCATGTATGTTCCTGCAATGGCAACAAATTACGTGTACCTTCAAGTTCTGGCTGCAAAAATAATTACGTGATGAACACTTTTCTTTCTTGTAAATCGGTTGTTATTATAAATAAACCCTTACAGTGTTAGAGATGAGTTTGGAAATCAGTACCAAGCTCACTGTGCATGCAGTTTTCTATTTTAGACTCTAGATCACTTGGAAAATCATTTTCCATCTAAATTAATGTAGATAAGAATGCTTACTAGGTCTAATCCCAGAGCATTTGTATTAAGAATGTACAATGTAAACTACATTTGTGAAGATGTTCCTTCACCACGTTAACTTTCGTATTTCACCTCTCTGGCCATCCCTACTTCTCTGCCAGAGTGGCTGTTACTCCTTCTCTAATTATGTAGTCTTTTAAAATGTAATCTTCAAATTCTCTAACTTTTCTTTCAATTAAAAAATGAGTGAACTTCCTATTTACTCTTTTAAGATTTTTCATGTTTATTTATTTTTTATATTTTCTTTGAACTTCAGAGTTCATTAGTAATATTAGTAACTTCGCACTGTTTTAGCAACCTTTATAGGAAGCAAAATGATCGCACTGTAATAAAAAGTGATTAGAATCATTCTGAATCAGAAAATGTATATAGTTGATAAAGGTTTTTTGTTTACTTTATTTGGTTGGTCATGAAATTGCCTTTTGAGAAGCAGAGGTCTAAGGAATCACTCAATGTTGGAATATGAACAGGCAGAGACCCTTGTGGCCACTACACTTAAAGTGCTATTCTCAGAGCTGCCCAAGTGTTTGGTAGCATATTTACGACCACATCTCAGGTCTTCTGCCTTTCTTCCTTTCTCTCACAGCCCCCAAATATGCATTTTCTCCCTAACCACCAAATACCAGTGGCCCAAAAGCAATAGAAAATACAGCAGTTTCTGGGTTTTTGACACAGAAGTTATTCCTTAATGAAAAACATTTGTCAAAATTATGCTTTCACTGCCTTTTCATCATTTCCAAATTCATTTTCTTCATGGCTTTTACCTGTTCTCTGGCATCCTATTTCTGTTCCTATCTCACATGGCACTAGCTGTTTCTTTAATAGACATCATAATATGACAAACCTGTCAAGGATTTATTGGGTGTTATGTGTATTTCTGAAATCTAGGACATTTGGTGAGAATGAATAAATGCTGTGAATCTGTGAAACAGGCTACAGGTTACTGCAGTTTGCTGCTCCTCATAGAGAAATTTGTAGAAATATAGAGAAGCATATTTTCAAGGAATCTTTCCTGTATGCTGTTTATTCTTTTTTATTCTCAGTGCTTTTCATTGTCTATAATAGGCACAATTAAGTCATAGAGTAGTTAAAAAGATCAAATGAGATAACTGTGTGGCACTATAGTACCAACTAAAAATTAGTTCCTTCAGAAGTCTTATACAGAAAATCATGTCTGTTGATAAATCCACATTCCAAGTCTTTTAACAAATATTTATTCATAAAAGTATGCATTCCATACCTTTGACTATAACTGACTACAACTAAATAATAAAATAATTGAAATCTTATAATAGTTTTCATAGTAATTTTGTTAATACTAACATAGAAACATGTCTCATCTCATAATTTTTAACTTTTCCTATAATATTCTTTCAGTCCTCTGAACATAATAATAATTATGTTCATGAACAGGCTGACAATTATGCACTGCATGCTTTTCCTTGATACACATGGAGTACACTTGGGATATGCATAACAATTTTAAAATTTAAAGTTTTGTCCTATGCCACATGAGCATGACTATGAAATGGATCAAGGGAACTCAATTTTATTATCCTGGAAGTGTTATGGCATTGAATAATTTGTAGCTATTTCACAAGAGCATCTTATTCTACCGAAGGAGATGATGGATATGCTAAATTGCCTCATCTGACTGTGAAACAATACACACACATCAAGACATCAGAGTCCCCATAAATAGGTACCATTACTACATGTCAAAGATGCAGTAAAGACAGGCAGAAAGTGAAAAAATCCACTGGTTAATGCAAACCTGAACACTGACCTGGGAGCAAGAGGAAACAGAAAAGAATACTGCAGTGGGAAAGAAAGTGAAGGGAATGAAATGAAACTTTGTGGGGTCCAGCATATTTTGAAATTTAACCTTTAAAATTATTGTAGGTACTCATTAAGTGGGTACGAATATTTGTTAAATGAAAGAATGAAGAAATGAAAGGGTAAAGTAGGAACTTTTTATTTTTAAAAGTTCTGAATTTTTCAGGACTTGTAGACCTGAGGTATACACTTGGAAGAACCACAAAAGAACATTTATTACATTAAGAGTAACTCTTAATGAATGAAACAAATTGGACATTAGCATCAATTCTTGATATTATTGTTCATACCTGTATACAATCTTTTCCTAATTTGTTTCACTGTTCACCATTTTCATTCAAGAGAATAGCAACAGCGAACTTTAAAAAAAATAAAGTTCAATGTTAAAGAAAATTCTGCGTAATAAGGATTTCTCGGTATCCTCCAGGGCTGCATATATAGAATGACCAATGATTTACATTAACTAGTATTTTGGGAGCCATGGATGAAAGTCAGGGAACAAAAGACAACACTGGCTGGAAGAGGCAAGGTAATGAACCACCTGACTACTCAGTCTCCAGATATGGAAAGGGCTTTGCTGTTTTCTGCTTGATATTGGAACAGCTTGTGCCCAGCCACAGAAGCACCGCAAAGGTGGAGCCCTGCTAAGGGGTCAGCCACATGGCTCACAGGCAGCATGGCAGGACCGGAATCTCAGTCTTGCAGGACAAACCCTGGACAGCTTCCACCCTAGTCCTGCCCCTTAAAAGATGTGACACATTTAGCAAGTCCTCTGTTTCATGTTTCTGGGCCTCAGTCCTTACATTAAAGAAGGCTAACATTTGTGTTTACATTGTTGGTCTAAGGAGGAAGTGACTTAGTAAGATAACCTAGTATGATAACTTACATTAGCTCCTGGATCAGTGTTTCTGCTCAGTATTTTACTGAGGGTAGCTTAGTGGGATGTACTCTAATCAGAGCATGTACTTAGGTTGAATGCAAAGATACTCTAATCTCTCCTGGGCCTTTCCTACTCAGGACCCTCCACAGCACAGCATCCTTAGGGGTGAGGTCACCATGGAACTCAGCTGGCAGGAAAGCCTTCTCACTGACTGCTCAATGTGAACTATCTTTTCAAATAGACACTGGCCAGGAGGAATGAAGAACATTACTTCTCGTGGAAACCATAGCAAAACAAAGCAAAAGCAATTAAACGTGATTTCTGTATGATACAATTTCACAAATATAAATGTTAGAATTCACCTTTACCACCTAGAAAACCAGGATATCTTTTTATCAAGTCCACTTGTTCACTCATTCAATCAATCATTCATAATCATCCTTTCAGAGAATAAATACATAGATCTATTATCATATTGCAATATAAGGGGCATTGTAAAAATTCCATGTTGCACATGCCCCTAATTATGGCACTCTGGGAGGCTGAGGCAGGAGGACTGTATATTCAAGCATAGCCTGGGCAACTCAGGGACTTAGGGAGATCCAGTCTCAAAGTAAAAAAAAAAAAAAAGTTGGGTATGTAGTTCATTTTGAAGACCCTGGGTTCAAGCCCTAATACCACCAAGAAAAAAAATGCATGAATACTTCTAGAGGTAGAGGGTATATTTTTTCCTTCAAAACAGATGGCAATTGCCTCTTAACATTCTGTCTGGTAGCTTCTACACTCTCATAAGAGCTCAAACATTTAGAGCCTTGATTTAAAAGGAGGACTGAGTCCCGCTGAGTATGTGGGGTAGAAGGAGGGAACACTGCAGCCTTTGACGCCTAGCAAAGATACAACAGGAAGGAGATGACACTAAGCTGACAACCTACTTGAATCCTTCTCTTCAGTGGGTGGCTTTGCATCATGGTAGAGGATCTGTAGATAATAACATACATACAGAGCCCACCAAGATGTGTGTGCAACAGGAAAGGAAAACCTTGCATAAACCTATAATACTAAACTTACTGGGGCACCCTGAGATGAACACAAATTACCTTTGTCCTCTGCATTTACAAGAGGAGCTCAAAGTGGTGGTCATGAGCTTCCAGACATTTATATATACAGTGAACTCCTGAAGTGTGTGTACATTTTTTGGCAGATTACATATCTATCTGTCTATCTATATACTGAATCTATCTACAGATAGATAGATATATGTATATATCTAGATAGATATTTGGCAGCAGAAGCTGGGGATCAGTCACACGTGTGAGGCTAAAGCAAGAGCACCCCTGAGAACACAGAGTGTCTGAGGCAAGCCCTGTGAACAAACTGTTCCAGCTATGGCAACGCAAAGGGCCCAAGGTGAAGCAAGCAAGCAAGCTGCTAGGCAGAGGGGTTTCAATTGACAATAGCCTCCCAAGTACGTAAATAAATGTATATATAAATAACTGCGCAGTCTTTGGGCAGGCCCCCTCCTCCCATCAGGAGAGGGCGCCACCTGACCTCAGCTCGCTACATCTTGACTCTCATTTTGTTCACCCTGCACTGCCCTCCTCTCGGGAGATTCAAAAGCTGTGCAGTACGCAATATATATATTTTTTAGTTGTGACACAAAAGAGCGTATTACAAGAATAGTAACTGATCAATATTTATTAATTTTTAATTTCCTAAAGAAAGGAAGTAACATCCAGCTTTAGTTCCTTGCATACAAGTATACTAAATACATAACTATCTGTAGTATCTAATTTATAATTTGAAAAGCACTGACTTCAAATTCCAAATATTGTTCCTAAATTGGACTTCGTCAGCACTTCGTCAGTACTCTGTGTTCTCAGGGGTGGTCTAGTTTTAGCTCACATGTGTGACCGATCCCCAGCTTCAGCTGCCAAATATCTATCTATCTATCTATCTATCTATCTATCTATCTATCTATCTATACATCTATCTATCTATATATCTAGATAGATAGAATTGTGCACCATTATTAAGTTGTTTGTACTATGACAGCACTGTCAGTGGTGTTCAAATTGCTGGTATTGATAAAACATGCGAAGAAAATGTAGGTCAGATCACGAAGTCATAATGTGATGCAAATGCAGGATTACTGGGACCAGGGCACAGGCATAAACCCAAAGCCTAGGGCAGCCAGAAGGTGATGTGGCCATGGCAGCTTAGGATGTGATTAGAGCAAAGTTAAGCCCCGTCTGATCGGATTGTCTCTAGGTTACTATCATGAAGAAATATAGGCCCAGTGTGGCAAAATCTTTTGTTCAGAAGTATAAAATTCAATTTAAAACATGGGCCTCACTTCAAATGGTTTCAGTCATTGAGACCAAAGACACCATGGTTTGGGGCTGCACTTGGCAGAGGGGAATTCAAGAAGACTGGCTTGGTTTTCCTGGGAGAACAGTGAGGGCACTAGAGGATCTGGGCTGTGTTCACGGCCAGGCGAGGGAAACAAGTGCGCCCTGCAGATTTCCAACCACAAGGGCAGAGGCCAGATGGGACACAGAAAGCCACAGAGCAACTTCAACCCCTTAGGTTTACAGCCTTCCTTCATCAGCTCTGGCTGACTCTGATACACCATGGTTCACACACTTCTCCACAATGTGGTGCTTTCGCTTTCATTGTTCACAATAGTCACAGCTACCCATGTCACCTACATAACCAAGGGGTCTCCTTGCCTTACAGCTTTCTGCTGGGCACATTGTGAGTCAGGGACTAAAACTGTAAAACCACTGAAAACTCATGGATTTCAGTTTGCGTGTGTATATGCACTCCGTGTAGACTGATTAGTATCACAAACAGAACAGACACAAATACATTTGAGAACTTGAAATGATGTCTTATCAATTTATGATTTTTAGGGGCAGGAATATCGCTCAGCAGTGCAGCACCTCCAATGCCTGGTGCATCCATCTATCATCTATCCATCTTATAACTTCAAAGGGACTGAATGATTAACTATAATTAGACCAAAGTAACATAAAATAATAGCATCCAGGATTGTAAGAACAGAGAACCAAAACAAAATAGAATTTGCTTAGAGAAGATAGAGTAATGTAAAGAGCAGTTTATCAAAGTTAAAGGTGATGCAGTTGGAAGCCATAAACAGAGGTGATTAGAAAAGTGTGAGGTATTTGGTGTTTATTATATTAAGGTTGTTTTGTTGATCAGCTTGGTAAAAGCTTGGTTGTTTTCAGAAAGATCTTGTGCCCTCTATCTGAAAAACAATGTTGCACAACAAATACTGCACATACAAATCAAGAATACATTAAAATAACGGCCAAGAGTAGACAAAGGCAAAGAAGCACAGAATGGAAACAGAAGGGCAACCAGAAGAGCATCTAATTATAGATGCTAATTCCAAGGGAGTAATTGGGATAAGAAGCAAATAACTTTCAGGGTAAACTTTGCTGTTAAAGTTATTCCAAACAATTTTTTTTCTTACGAGAGTCCATCTAAAATATGCAATTTATATGACAAAAATAAAAAGAAAACTTTATTTTGAGGTATTGGGAATATTATCAAAAAAACCTAAGCCTAAATATGGATGCAAAATCTCATTGTCAAATAATCTAAAGTTAATTGGAGAATGAGAAAAGATATCTACTTTTTGCAAAAAGCCATACCATCTAAAAATGCACAGGAGGGAGGTATGATAGCATATACCTATAATCCCAGTGCTTGGGAGTATGTAGCAGGATAATTTTGAGTTTGAGGCCAGCCTGGAGCTCCATAGGGAGTTCCAGACCAGCCTGAATGACATAAGGAGACTCTGTCTCAAAATACCACAGAATAAATACATAAGTACATACAAACATGGATGCATGCACACAGGAGTTATTGTTTAAATTCACAGATCTGGACAAAAGCTATTTAATTATTATATATGGTAAATATGGGAAAACCCAATTCATTAATTTATTCAAATAATTAGGTATAATTATAAAATTCATTGTGCTGGTTAAAGGTACTAAAAGGCACAAGACAGAATGAGTTTTGAACTTGCCAACAAAGAACTTATCAAACATTGTGATAGTTTTTAGCAAATTGTCAAATGAAACTACATGATAAATTCACTTAGCCTGACCTGAGTATTATACAGTGTGTGCATGGATTGAGATTTACTCATTAATATGTACAATTTGTTATATTTCTGTGCATCAGTTAAGAATAGCCAGGCATGGTGGTGCATGCCTTGTAATCCCAGCACTCAGGAGGCTGAGGCAGCAGGATTGTTGGGAGTTTGAGACCAGCCTGGGCTACAAAGTGAGCTCAAGCCACCCTCACCTGCATAGTGAGACCCTGTCTCAAAAAGATTTAAAAAAAAAAGTTAAGAAGATTTTAGAAAGGAACTATTTCATTCTTGTGTGAAATGCTTTCTATGTCAGTATCAGAGATATACTTCTAGAGAGACATGGGAATGCATTTTGCATTTTACAAACATAGAAAACCATAGATGCTATTTGAAACAAATGTTACTCATCATAATCACAATATTTCTTATTTTCTTTCTGGTTTATACTTTCAATAAGTTGGAAAATTTTGTATATAGGTCTTTTACTTTCAGGGTGGAGATACAGATTTCTTTTTTTTTTTTTTTAGATTCATTTTTAAAGAGTATAATTCCACAAAACTCTATGAAGGAGCAAGCTATTTTATACATAAAAAGACAGTATAATGTTCTACACAAATATACCTAACCCTTCTAGAGTCACTCAAATGACACATCAGAAGGTGATTTAGAGGTGGGTATAAAAGAAATGTGTGGGGCCAAATAAAAGGGTTTACTTTTGGCTTGGTAAAGACAAGCAAATAGAACATCTGGGTCTTAACAAATGGATAGGATTTAAATAGAAGGATATTTTCTAAGTGGAGGGAGAAGGATGAAATGCAAATTTTCAGACAAACACCAAGGATGACCTGGCTTCCTTTGGGGCCTGGGATGCAAGGGACGCATTAATATATGTGAGGTGGAAACACATCAAAAACAGTGAATGCAAACAGCAAGTACAAAAATGCAAGAAGAAATAAGATGTACAGGAAAATACAGAGCAAAACCCTGAGTGCTGTATCTATATTAAAATCTCAGTTCTTCCGTTGTCTTCTTTACAGAAGGGTGAAGCAACCTGGCTCTTACAGACTGGTCAAACTGTGGTAGCCTCTGGAATCCCGTAGCCACCAGACCATGTGCATGCGGTGCCTGGCAGTGGCGGTGACACAGCCTGGGAGGCGGCAATCCACGCAGTTTGTGCAAAATGCAAACAAAGTGCAAAATGTGACAGCCCAGTTTAATTTCCTCTGATGGGGACGTGGCCGTCTGTGTGGAGAACACTGAAGCAGTAGACATAACCTAGCAGTGCTTCTGAGCACACTTAGTGTTTTCCTGTGAGAGCTCCTGACATGGCTTTGGCCATAGGATTGACAGCAGTAATAGCTGGCCCAGTAGCTGCATACAGAGCATGGCTATTCCTGTCCCAGCACCCACGGAGGCGACTGTCAGCGTCTGTTATCTTTGCAACCGATACTCAATGATGCTGTGTTGTTTTGTGCACTGGAGGATGTACGCATAGTTGCGCTCTGGTTTTGCCCCACTAGACTGCAGCAGCACACCATGTCAGTCCCAGTGTCACCATGTGCTGCTATCTCAGTGAGAGAAGAGACCCTGGTTGAGAAATGCTGATACAGGGATCCACGAGAAAACATTCTCAGGAAGAGGTCACTCACCTACTGTTACTTACTCTATTTGTTGATGAGTAGAATGCTATTATTTGTATGTCATGATGCCTTAACTATGGATTCTTAAAGGAATTAATAATTGGAACTGACAACTGGGTGGGTTAAAAGAAAAAAGAAAGAGACGTTCTAGGTTATGTTAATGATCTGAGAAAATTAATAAAGCTAAGAAGGCATCAGACTCTGGTTTTGCCATAATTTGTTTCATGAACTTAAAGTCAATCCCTTGGTCTGGTTACTTTTCCCAAGAGGAGATTAGTGTAAAGCAAGATCACCCTCTGCGGGGTCCATGGTGCACACAGCCACTGTCCTTTCTGCTCCTGTACCCCACAATAGTCATTGTGTGCCAGTGCACCCTTCCTGGAGACCACATGGGCAGGATAGTCCCATCTTAGACCTTCTGCTTCCAAATATTAGCTAAGTAAACCTTTTTTCTTTATAAAGTATCTAGCTCTAGGAAAATGGATTAAGACACCTCAGAGAAACCTCAGGCAACTTGCTACTGCTAGAATAACCTTCCAAAGGTCAAAGTGTGAGGAACTGCCAGTAAGACTGAAAAGCACAGTAAATGCTAGCATCCAGAGTGCCAGTTGTCTGTTACTCTATGCTTAACACAAGGATCATTAATGTTCCTAAAAGTAGGTAAAAACCTTAATGAGATAATTATTTAGTTTGGGAAGCTGAATACTAGAAGTATCAAGGGAGATCCACTGAATATCCTAGTTTAATTTTAAAATCAAGAAACTTATGCCATCTTAAAAATGATTTTAAAAGGAATTACAATGAAAAAAATGTCCAGAAGCTAAGAGAAAGTTAAAACATAGCTGGGAACATTTACATTTTATAATGATGAGAAGAACTTGGTCTCTACCCTTTAACTGTGCCATGAAATCCACAGAACTTGAGAACACATCACTTTCAGGGTCCCTGAGCTCATCCTGTCTGGACATTTCCTCATCCCTGTTTGCTTCAGGGTTTTTGTCTTTTACCATGGTAAGAAGAAAAATACTCAGAGGCACAGTACTGCCTCTGACTTTATCTTCTTCATTTCTGTTTGGGACTCTCATTCTTCATAAGAGATAGAGAGAATCTATGAAGAGTCACGATGACTACTGTGAGGAAGGTAGAAGGTGAAGAACCTTTCCCCGCCAAGCAACACAGCGCTGTCAAATACACAAGCACAGGTCGTTGTACCCCTTCACTCTGTGAAGTTAAGAAGTCTTGGCTCTAGGCTGCCATCAGAAAGAGCTCGCTATTTGTGAATATAATTCAAATTGTTTTCAAAAAAAGCATTTCTCTACTTGTAAGATTGTAGCAGCAATAAAATATGAGAAACTAAAATACAGTATGAGAGAATAAAAGCAGACAACATATTTTAAATCCACCCATTTGTAAGTTATTTCATAAATCTAACAGACAGACAAAAGTGCTCTGTGGTAAGGACTGTTAAAGTGGGACTCAGTGCTTCCCACACCGTCCTGAAGCTTCTCCTTAATGCACCTCTTGCTCCAGTTTGTTCCGTTTTCCTGCTGAAAGTCATCGCTCCTGGCTGAGCAGTCAAGCAGAAAACTAGTTTCTCCCTCACTGGACAGAGCATTAGTGATGACGGACAGTGTCACAGTTCTTGCCTTACACATCGGGAAAGCCCCAAAGAGATTAATTTCTCCTCTTTCTAGAGGAGATCTGTATACAACGTTTTAGAAAACTCTCTTAGAGGTTTTCATGAAGGTGAGCATTCTTGATATATCTATGTCTGCGTGTGGATTTTCATCCCCCCTGCCTTCCATTAAATCATATGATTTTGCCCAGTGAAGAAAGCCATACATATTGTGTTGAGATGGCCCTTTGATATGGTCCAGGGTGACAGCCACAGCAGATTTCTCTTTTCTCTGTTGTTTTTTTCTCTACTGTAACTTGTTTTACTCAGTGATTACACTCAGAACTCATTGGAAATGGTACTGATACTGCATAACACAGCTCCTCAGAGCAGTGCTCCAGTGGAAGGTGAACTCTTCCTGAAACTCATTCTCCTCTAATGGAGTCTTCAGAACCCTAAAATACGAAGAAGAGTTATACACTGCCTTTTGGGTCTTCACCTACAATTTTTAAAATTTGTAGCATAGTGGGAGGTGTGAAGCCATTATTGCACTTAGAGTTCTTGGCTGTCTTCATCTTTCATAAAATAACCATGGTACCTTTTTATCAATCTATTAATTATCACTATCTGTTGCTATGAGGAGCTTGCTCCTTTTCTAGAGCAATCCATGCTCAGTCATATGTTCAGTCATACTTGCACACGTGTACAATCGTGGTCTGTCATGGGTCTTACCATTTCACAACTGGGTAACAGGCACAGGTTAGAAGGCCTGCTTACCCTAAACCGTCTCTGAGAGACCGAGTACTTGATCGCTGATCCTTTGCTTCCCTCCACTGATGATTACGGGACAAACGAGCTGCTGTCAGGCTGCCAAAGATCTCGCCTTCCCTTCTTTGCAATTCTTCCTCTGTGTCACAGTCTCTTAAATCTCACATTCACAAAGTTGCCTGTAATCTCACTGCTTGTTCTTTCTTGTACATCATTTAGATTTGCACTCATGCATACTTATTTGCATCCCCTTATATAAACGTTTTTAAACACTGAATTATAAGCACCTGTGTCCATATTCAAATGTGTGCCACATGCTGTGGTTGGATGGGTCTGTACCCCAGAGGTCAAACATTTGGGCCTTGATTCAACAGTGGAGAGGTAGTGAGGGACTTTTAGAAGGGGAGCCTGGTGGAAACCCTGTGGTTGATGGGGTGCACCCTTGTGAGGTGCTGTGGGTGCCCTGTCTGCCCTGGCCACGTGACGGCTTCCTGCTGCACAGTGCCCTCCTTGTGGTGCCATTGCCATGATTTCCACCAGAACCCAGCTGATGCCAGTGCATGCCTTGGAGCCCAAACTGCTAACTGAATCACCCTCTTTTCTTTATAAGGTAGACTTCCTCAGGTATTTTGTTATAGTAACAGCAAATTGAGTCAGGTACCATGTCTGTACGTAGGATATGCAGATCAAATTTCAAAACATAAAGATAAGGCCTATAGCTAAACACAAAGGGGAGGGACAGTCTGAATGTATATTTCAAACCTAAACAACTGTTAATTAATTAGAGTCTTAGTCAATTAAATTTCATCTACTTATCTGTGTCAGTGAAAATGCCTCTCATGTGCACAGGCTAGCTATTGTAGGCAGCACCCAGGTGTGGGTATGCAGAGTAGCTCTGTCAACCAAATCTTTCAAAATGACAAAAAATTATAATTTAGCATTATTGAGCAACATACACAGGTTCTGATTTTTCTTTTTAAACAGTGTCATGTGGCATTTTGATCATCAGAGAGTAGACATTCAATGTGTTTGCTCTAACAAATGAAAGAATATCTTTGTGAAATAAATACCCTACTAAATAGGAGCATGTGTTTAAAAGGATTAATGCAACAAAATTTATTATGTTTGTGTCAGTGAGTTAGGTTAACTTGTAATTTGTTTACCTATTTATATAATAGAACCTCCTGATTCCAAATTTATGGAGCAAGAGGAAAAGAACATAGTCAGTTAAAAAAAACTTCTAATAGAAAAAAATAAAAATAAGCAAAAATAGTTCAAATGATGTCATTAAATGAACATGGAAGAGCACTTCAGACTCCATGTGGAAACAATGAAGGTGATTTCGAGACAGTTGACCAGCGATGAAGACGCAAATGTTCACCCAGACCACACACTGCTCAGCAACCCTGGGAAGTGGGTTTGGACCCAGCATCCCATGGGGAACTGGAAAGCTCCTAGTGCCAGTGAGAACACCGGTCTCCACAGAGAGACTGCACTGGAGAGCGAATGAGAGGAAAGCAACTGAGGATCAAATGACTTCACAGTTGGCTAAGAAAAGGCTGGGCTGTAGTCTGGGATGAGTGAGAGAAAAGAGGTCAGGAACAGGAAGAGGAAGTGACTGAAAACACAGGAGAGAGGAGGACATGGCTGAAGTCCATAGAATGATATTTTTTATCCAGGGCTAATGCACTGTTCCGACAGTAATAAGTAGATATTAAAAGGCAAAAATCCATCAATACTTACTATTCACTCAGTTTCCTATATAATCTTGTTAAATCCCTAACACAACTTTATAAGAGCGAAATTACTATTAGTTCTATGTTTTGGATATTTTTAACTTTAGAAGCATTATATAAATTGACTATAATTTATATAATTTTCATAATGGCTTGCATTAGTAACAATTGGCATAACTGGGATTTAATCCAGGTTTATCTCATGCAAATGTTGAAGTTTAATGCGATTTATTTAAAATTCAAATTTTAAAAAAATAAAAATAATCTAAATTGCAAATTTCTAAATTAGATTATATGCTAAATAAGGAGCATGTGTTAAGACAATGTATTCTATTGAATACGTAAAATCAGTGCTCTATTTAATGGCTTGGAGGAAGCAGATCATAACTAGGAGAAGGTAAACTGAATTAATATAAGATTTAGCTACAACTTTTTCATACTTATTTGATATTTTTCAAACCATCAATCCTTGTTTTCTAATATAATGTTTCATAAATTTCTAGAAGATATGTCCAAAAATTACTATTTTATGAAATTACTTAGAACCATTGTAGAGAAGTCTAATATGAAACAAATACTTTAAATATTTGAGCATGGAGAACTCTGTTTGTCCCTCTGTCTGTCCATCCAGTAAGTACTTACAGAATCTCCTTTTGGTAGCACGTCCTGTGCTACTCCGCTGTGACAGAAAGAAGAGTGACCTTTGCGTTACTGATGCCTTCCTGCAGATTTCAGAGCTTAAAAGCACAGATTTTCAAGATGTAAACTTTAAAGTGCTGAGTTTTCCACTAAAGTCTTATACTTTGTTCTTAGGCGGCATAGAGGAAGGGATCTGCATGCCAGGTGCCTGAAGAGACAGCTTGTGTGGTATTTCTCAAACAAACCATAAGGTGCACAGAGGAGAGAGTTCTGACAGCAGTACACATGGATGGGACAGATGCACAAATCCCTGGACCCCCAATACTTAATGCACAGGGTTCAAACATGCTTGGCGGGAAGTGGAAATAGTTCGGAAGTGAAGCTAGAAAGGGCTGTGTCGGCCACACAGGGTCTTGCATACGATGCAGAGTTTAGACTTCATTATGGAAGCAAGAAGAGACACTGAAGATTCTAAGAGCAGAAATGACGCAGTCATATTACTAGGAAATACGTACATAGCGTATTTTACTATTAAAATTTATCAAAAACTTTTAACAGACACCAAATTGCTCAGATGGTAAATGTTAGCATAAGAAAATGCACTCAGTTTTTTTCTGCAAAAGTAAAACTAGTGTCCAATGTGACTAAAGTTTAACACACAAATTCTGATTTCTGTAGCAATTTCTTATTTATTAATTTAGACTTTGGTTTCCGATCTCCACTCTTAATTTTTACCCAAATATAACAAGATAGTACCTTTTGTGAAACTACAGTCATCGAGCCATGGGCTTCTTAAAGCCTGGGGATGTTTCCCTGGTGGGGTTTCCACAGCAGGACCTCAGTAACAAGGGCACCAATGTACTTTTCTGACTGTGCTTCCTATGAGAAGACAGACATTCTACCGGGTTGTCATGGTGGAGAGGAAGGTAACAAATCAAAACCACATGGAATCTTTAGAGTTATGAAAGAAGAGGAAAAGAGAAAGCTTGCTTCAAAGTATAGAAATGAATGTAGAAAATAAGAGAGATACAATAGGAAATGAAGCCAAAATAGCAGTACCGGATAGAGAGGCTGGGAAAGAGTTTTACTTGGCAAGTGGTTATATTTTAACTTCTCTTTCCTTTTCATACTATGTGTTCTATTTGTATATACATGTATGTGTATACATTTACACATTAAAATTATTTTTGTTACATAGCTAGGTCTACTACTGACAGAGAACATGTATTTTAATCAGGTACGGGTGTATGTGAAGGGATGGCATGCATTAAAATCACTGTTCTGTATCTCCTCTTATAGATTCACAGGCCTTGCTGCTCCCCCCAACTGCTTTCCAAAACTACCTGTCCTTCCTTTGCCCACCAGCTGTGCAGCTCAGTCTTCGTGTGAGTGCGGGACCTCACTGTCCCGCCCATGTTTACCCGGCACCCGGCGCGGTGAGAAATGAGCGTTGCTTTCACTTCGGGGAAACAAATGAGTCAGAGCCACCCGGCCCTCGCCCCACGGGAGAGGCACAGATAACAAACCATGAGGTGTTAACGATAAATGCGCTAAGTGCCAGGGAATGGGCACTGGCGAAGGGGCACACACTCACACAGGTCCAGAGATGGGTGAGAACGTCAGGTGCTCCAGAAGCTGCACCGGTGCAGAGCAAGGAGGTGCAGCCCTGCCTCTAGTGGGACTAGAAAGAGGGAGCCAGTGCCTCGCTAGTTCCGTAGACAGCCCCTACGCTTAGCTTAGTTCCATGGGGAAACCCTGAAGGACATGGGCCACACTCACAACATTCGCATGTGAAAAGCCTTCTGGCTAAAATGCTGCATGAGCAGGATGGGAACGAAAGTAGAAGGAGGAAACTGCACTAAGAATAATGTTAATAGTCCAGGACAAAAAGATGCCGCAGAAGGGCAGCAGGAGGGCCACATCTAGCGCATGTCAAGCCCTAAGGATTTAAGCTCTGTGTCTTACTGCTTGTTTCCATTTACAGTAGCCGTACAAGACAGGCACTGTCGTTATCCGCACTTTATGAAGGGGGAGCTCGGGCCTGGCAAGCGCAGGAGGCTTACTCAGGTGCACACTGCTGCACGTGGCAGGGTTTGAGCTAAGTAAACAAGGATATTTGAGCTGAAACTTTCTAGGGTCGCATTTGTACATAAAGCACTTTAGACTATAGTCTAAAGTGGTAGACTGTTCGTTGTGCACTGCTGCATAATAATTCACCAGAACCTTCAGTGCCCTGGACTGGCAGTGTTGGCCATCCCGTCTCACTGCAGGCCATTAACCCAGGCCAGTTCAGCTGCCTTTCAAGGCTGGGGCCTGGGAATGGCTGGGGCTGGGGGTGCTTCCGGGGCTTCAAAGCCAGGAAGGCCAGAAAGTGGTGCAGCAAGAAGCAGGGAGGGACCCCTGCCACCTTATCTGGGAAGTGACCTCACTGTTTTTTCCATGCTCTGCCCATTGAAAGCCAGCCACTGCATTCAGCTGACACTCACAGGGAGTGGCCCGGGTTGCAGGGTTGACCGATTGGCAGCAGCTGCGCACAACGTGAAGTCAACTTGTGCTACAGCTGCACGTGAGGAGGACAAGGGGACAGCCCAGGGCAGAGGCAAAGGCTGCTCCTCGCCCACAGGAAGATGGCTGCAGATGTGGTGACCAGCACGAAAAGGCACTTCATGTGCCCATAGGACTGCGATGGGCCACAGGAGATTTGAGCCAGACAGGAAACAGGAGAGGAGGCTGAGAAGGCCAGGCTTATACTAACATTCTGTAGCTCACCTTTCAATGTTCCTGCCAGGACGGCTCCCTTGGAGGGGATGAGGGGCCTGATGAGATGAGGAGACCAAAATAACCCCGCTCTCTGGGCAATTATTTAAACCAGTGTCATGAGGTAAACGAGTGGTGGGGACAGGTGCTGTGGTCGGCCTTGGATTATGCGGGTGGTGATAACCGGGACAAACACGAGGGAGGCACTGAAAGGGGACAATGGCACGCACGAGCGCATGCCGTGTCTGAGGCAACTGTGGGAAAAGGCAGGCCAAGCACTGAGGAGCCACGGAGGCGAACTTCGGGGTGAAGAGCAGAGAGCAAGGAGGTGCTGGCCTCCGCTGTCACACATGTGGCAGATGTGGAGGACTCTGGTGTGAGACCTCAGCTTTGACACAAAGATACAGTCAAAGGACAAGGACGTAGGCAGCTGAAACACACCTGATGGCACTGTTAATGCAAGGTGTTAGTGGAGAGAAAACAGAATCACCGAGATCACGGCACTTTCCTTTCCTTTCTTTCCCCCCATGCTGGGGATTGAATCCAGAGTGTTCGCACACTGAGCTAGATGCCCAGCCCTTTTTGTTTTTTATTTTCTTTTTATCTCTGCCAAGTTGCCTGAGGCTAAGCTTGAACTTGCAATCTTCCAGCCTCAGCCTCCCAGAGTGCTGGGATTACAGGCATGTGCCACAATTGTACTCTTCTACATTTTCATATTTTAAAATTAGTTTGGAGGTATGGACTTAAATAACTAATATCTCACTGGCCTTCTCTACTGAATGAGCATCTGTACACATGCCTGCTCCCTTGCTGAGACAGACTGGCTCAGCAGTGCGTTCCTTCTGACAGCCTCTCTCTGACTGAAGGACATTGCTTCAGCTCTTGCGTGTCTGACAGACACTTCCTGTCTTGTAAGATTGGATCAGTGCTTGCGCTGCTTCCAGGAAAGGAGGAAAATTCATCAGGTTATTAACGAAACTGCAGGCTTCACTTCCTTGTCCCCAGAATGCTTTAAGGTTTTAGTTGGAACCATAGTACTTTTGTTTTTTGAAACCTGTCATGAGAGTTTCAATTTTCTAGCTTAGGTTTTTCAGTGAAAATTATTTCAAGTGTTCTTCCTGCTGACTACTTTCCCAAAGAAGAGACATTAGTAGAAACAGTGTGCCCTGGGTACTCTCTGACAGCCTGCAGTAGTCAAAGCCTTCCTCGTACATGGCCCACTTCAGAGCTTCCTGGGCCTTGGGAGAGGCCAACACTATTTCCACCTATGGCACATTTTTGTTATGTAAGACATGAAGAAACACTCCCAATGAGTTCACAAAACATTGAACAATTATGCTTTCAAAATCCAAATGCACAATGACTTTGGCTTGAAGACAGCAGTATGAGTCTAAATTTTGAGGTGCTTTGGTAAAATACAGTTGCCAAATGGTTTCCCTTGATTTTTCTGTGATTCTTTGTTTTAAGTGAGTGTACTATTCCCCATAAATTTAAACAAGTAGATCCCTGTCAGATATACGTAACCTTCATTAATCTGTTTTGTGTGCTTGTGGAGCTCATAGTCCTTTATTACCAGGAGAAATAAACAGAGTGGTTAAGGAGGGATTAACAATCAGAGGGTTTCACTCAGTTCCCCTCTGACATCATTATACATGTTCATTTGCCAATTAATTGATATGTTAAAACATGGACTATTTTATTAGCTATTTTGGCACATTAAATATTAAAATATGACTTTTACAAACTACTCTCCCTAAAGAATCCAATTAAACACTGGATAAAGGTCTTAGTCATTAAATAAGAAACACAAATGACCAAAAAGTGTAAGAAAAAATGCTCAAGTTATCAGTCAGAAGTTTTTCTACAGTGGTACTGCACATATGAGAAATTATGCTCTGATATGCTTTCAGAAATTTTATCTGAATTTGACAATAATATCTCAATGGATATCTTACATGCTCAGTGCTAAGTAAATATGAAAAAGTCTATAGTCTCTTTTTCCATAATTAACAAATATTTAGCAACCAGCAGGCTGTGTTTTAGGCACTGTTACGGGATTGGGGGGAACTTCTCATCTGTAGGCAATTAGACAAATAGACCCAGGCTTTACTCTTGTGTTTCACTTGTACAGCATTTGGGTTCTAACACTGAGTTACCCTCATGTGATTAAAGAGCAAGAATACCTGTCATTATTCTCCCATAACAAGAAAGCGTATTCAAATGTGTCAGTGAACCCAGCCACACCATTACAGAGTGGCTCTTCTGAGTTACAGCGACCACCAAGTTATCCTGTGTCTGTTTTTCTGTCTGTCTCTATCTAGTGGTGTCAAGGATAGGGCATGAAAGAGCCATGGCTCTGGACTCTGTGTCACACTTTGTAAACACAGGTGCCATTTTCTTCACAGGACCGTGAGGACTTGGAATGGGCCAATATCATCAGAAAACATTAATTCTATATTTTGCATTAGGACACATATTTCTAGGTGAGAATGTAAATGTATTTAATTTTTGCTTCATTCCATTTTCTAGATTATTTTCTAGGAGAAAAGGGACTTAATGTTGCTGCTGACCTCCCTTTCCTTTCCATTTAACCTCCCACCCTGAAGTTATTGCCAAGTCAAAACTAGTCATTGTAGTCACATCTTCAGAACACAGGGGGGCAGCTCTGGCCCGCGCCCCTTTGGCTGGGATGCATGGGGCCCTCCTGGAGAGAGCAAAAGCAGCCACGCAGTGGCTCACAGGTACTGGCAACACTAAATGGCTACGGAACACAGTAAGGAACAGATTCGAGTAACAGCTCTGATCCCTGGAGAAGGAGTAGACAGTGGTTATTATCTACACATCTACCTGAACACGGTGGTGCTGAATGAGGATACTGACTGCTAGCTGTACAGCCATCCAATGGACTTCCCTCTACAGCCAAATTGTTTATGTGTCACAATAAGATAATGGCTACAATCTTTTATCAGGAATCGGGCTAGATGGTGTATATAGGTAACCTAAAATAGAATAAAGCTAAGAAAAATTTCTGAGAATTAAAATTACAACTTATCCTAAGATAAATTGTAAATAAAAATAAAAATTCATCTATCCTTTTCTTCTGCATTCTTTTATACACAGGGATGCTAAGCATTGCAGTACTGCCTGCTAGCGAGTTATCTCACTGAGGACAAAGCGCTGAACCCTAAAAAGAGAACACAGCCCTTCTGACGATTCTATAAGTATTTACATATTGGCTGTCTCATCAGAACAAAATTACCTCTATTGTACACGTGGCAAAGAGTAACTCTAGTTATGTTACATAGCTGGATATGAAGTATTAGAATTATGACTACTATGGGCTGTACCTGCACAGTACTAGATCATTAAAACTATGAAAAATGATTTAATAATCACCTATGAAAGGCTATGGCAAACATAATGATCATTTTCATACTGGCCCAAACTGCTCACTAAATCATGTTGGAATAACAAATATATTTTATTTTCAGATTCTTTTAACACCTAACCACAAAATCAGAGGAATCTCTATTGTTTTTTTCTCTCATTGAGTGATTACCCTGTTATAGTTGATACATCATGTCAACTTAGAGAGTCTAGAGGTTTGGCTGAGTGATTCAGCAGGAAGCCAGGGTGCTTACTTTGGTACATCCTGAGCCTGTGGAAGAGGAGGGCGTGGAGATTGTGTGAGAGCTACATGCCCCTGGGTGGGGGTAGCCTGTTTACAATGTAAGGGAAGAAAAGAGGCTGCTTGCAGCCATTCTTCCCTTTTGCTCTGGTTGTTTTTGCTGTGCTCTGTTGCAGTGAAGTTTGCCCTCTGCCATGTGCCCCTCTGCCTCTGAAGCAGCCAAGTATGGACTGAAACTTCCACATACTGTAAGGTAAATAAACCTTTCCTTCCTTCATTCTGGGCGTTGGGTATTTTGTCTCAGCAATGACAGAAAAGTAACCAAGACAACCCCTTAGCTTAGAACAGAACCTGAAAACGTGACATTAAAGCAGTTAAATTTTTTTATCTATACATGTCTGCAAATGTATGAAATGTTCCTTCTTCATAAACCTAAACCATGTGAAATAGTTCCCCCAAACTAAGTTAAAAGCAAAGCATTCTTGTAAAATACTTGGCTATGACCCTTATTCCATATAAGTTACAGAAGCTCCTGTTTATTTACTGAGAATTGATTAATGGATGGAAAATTATATTAGTGTCAAGAAATAGTTTACTGATTTCTCTAGAAAATAAAGCTAATGTGCTTATAAAAACATAGCAGTTTTCCTAAATGTAATTTTAAATGGTTAATTTTTCCTGTGATTCTAGTTCTATACAGTCATTACCATGAGAACAAAGGTAGAAATGAATGGATAACCGAATTATTTTCCAAATGGGTAATCAAAGAAATCTGAGATTTCTGGTTGCTGGGCATTTGAATGGGCAATGACTGACATCAACATCTACCATAAATGAACTGGTTGAAACCACCAGTCAAGAAACTTTTCCCAAATACAACACCACTTTCACTTCTGTGGAGCTATTTCTGCCACTTTAATACCTATGTCATGCTGAAGAAATCCATGCCATTTATTTATGTCGGAAGGAAACTTAAAGTTCTGATAACGAATTGTTTATGAAATATTATGAAACTCTCCAAATTAGTTTCAGCTCAAGGTTTGAAGAATTAAATGACCAAACTATAAAGTAGCCTTTCTTCTTGAGACTAAGGTAGTCTGTGATTACAGCTGAGTTTTGTTAGAAAAAACAGTGGGGACTTGCCTTTGTCCCTGTCACACTAAAAGATCCCACCAAAAGATCAAAGAAAATGTGGGCAAGCCCATCAAGAGTGATGTGCTATGTAGTTAGAATGGTGTAGCAGAGAGGCAGGAAAATGTCTGCATTCTTTTCATGCACTCTTATTTAATCATCCTGTTGAGAACAGAAGAAAGAAGGAATGACAAGGACAATCACATTTAGCTTCAAGCCTTCTAAATTTCTGTTTGTCATAATGCTAAGCTTTAATTTGTCATCTCATATAATTATAAGCACTCTGTTTCATCAGCCAAAAATACTGAAATAGTAGTTGTATAACCTACTTTAATAATTTCTTATATTATTTTCAATGATTAAATTAATTTTTCAACTGTTTTACTTTGAATCTTTTGCAATTTGTTCTTAAGGTGAAATTAAAATAGATTTTTACTGTTGATAACATCAGGCTAAACTACTTCTCTGTACTTAGCTAGTCCATTTAAGACTTAGTTTACCCATTCTTGGGCTCCTTATCTAGTGCTCTCCTGATTACAACTCTACATATAATTCCATAAAGAGAACAGTTCCAATCAAAGTCTGTGAAATTAGCTGGGCTTATTTAATGCAAAGGGTGTTGATACTGAGCAGGTGCACGCTATGGAGGACACTGACCTGGACCTCAGAATTCTAATCGCTAAATTATGGAGAGAAAAGTAAACTTGGCAGAAACTGCAGCAGCAGGTGATACATTGTGTTTGTTGCTTTGTTTTGATTTTTGTTTTGAATTACTGGACAGTGAACTTGGAGTCTCCGCACTGAGCTACATCCCCAGGACTCCTCATTATTTTTACTTTGAGACAGTTTTGCTGAGCTGTTAAGTTATACAGGTTGGGGAAGAACTCATGGGCCTTGGGCCTCAGCCTCCCACAGTGCTAGGATTGCAGATTGGCCCCACCAGCCTCTGCTGGAAACACTGATTAGTTATACAAGGTTGTAAAACTCTTTTAAGTATTTTATGCATTATATGTGCTCTATGTGCATGTTTATAGGTATGTGGCCAAAATACATACATATGTGATGCTGTTTAGAGTTAGAAAATGTCAATTACTGGAACATACTGTGATGCTATTATATAAATTACATCTCGAAATAGGCCCCTAACTTTTCCTGATTTTTATATTATAATCATCATAGGTACTTATTCAGTTTTTCCTCAGTAATAGCTAATGCAGCATATTACTAAATCCTAGGTAATTAGCAATTTGTAGAAATATAAACACATACAACAGTGTGTGCATGTGATGTGTACATGCAGTGTGTGTGTGTTTGGAGGAGATATATTGGAGAGATTGTGTGTACAGCTCTATTCTAGGGCCAAGTATAAAGTTCACTACTATTCAAAAATAGAAAACGAGGTGAATTGGTAGGAAATCAATATGATGAAACCCTTAGGAGGATACTCTTAAAGAATGTCATATTTTAATAAATTATGCCAGTAATAATCAATGCATGGTGAACCAGTACTTCCTTTTGTTAAAATGGCACATTGGAGCATTCGTTTTGACCTTTTGGTAGAGGTCTTTCATGGAACAATAGGAATATAAATGTGTTTCTTAGAATCACTTGCACATTATGAAATATGGATGTCTGGAAAGAATAGCAAAAATGATCTTTTCTTCAGTATCCAGTGATTTGTTTAAAAAATAATTGTAAAACTTGATTATAATAAAGCAGCAAATATTAACAGTGAATGGAGATTAACTTGAAAATTTTCTGATTTTTACTCATTGACGACTTGTATATATGCATTTATTTGTCATTATTAATATATTCTTAATTATTGACTGTAAATTATTTTCTTGGTATTTATATCGAAAAATACTTTAAAATGGTATGTCCTATTCTAGTTTTACAACAGTTGCACTTTATGGTACAAAGTTTTAATCATAAAGAAATGTAAGACATGAAAAATTTTATGGCATATTTAAAAATCTACCATTATAAAACAGATGATTTAATCAAAATCTTAATAGATTGATTTCTTATGTTGATTTCAAAAAGGGGAATGAAAAATAACTACTAGGTGTTATTTTTCAAAGCCAGTTTGGGCATCATAACGTTTATTCCTTAAACCTTTATATTTTGGGAGAACATAAAAAGACACGTGGACAAAAATAAAATTTCTTAATTTAGATTATGGAAATTACTCTCAGAAACAGACACTGGAGGGTTCCAAAAAATATCTCAAAAATAGCTATCAAAACAGCTACCAGTGAAGCAAAACACATTCTTATAGCAATCGGCTCATGAATACCATCTGCTTTTCAACAGGATCCTGGCTTAAACTCTAGAACAAAAAAATTTTAATAAAGAGTCTGCTTAATACTTTAAAAAACCCTCAAATTGTTAAATAGGTATGAAAACAGCACAAAACAGTCCTGCTGCTTAATAGTCTGTGCCCAACAGAGGTGAGAACATTTTATATGTAGCATTTTTAGCACGAAAAGCAGTGAGTATCATCACTAACAAGACAGGAACTACCTGAAATATATCACTCTTCTTGATGGAGATATCCCTGTATTTGTTGCACTTTGAGTGATGAATCCAGAATGGATCAGCTCCTCTCTACTGCCTCGCAACAGCGTTTGATTTTCCATGGCCCTTTCTCCCAGCAAGCCCTGTTTCTTCCTCCCCAACCGCAGGGTACTTGCTTAACTTTTTTCTTCCTAACTTACTGGTGACCTGGCACACTGATGTGGACCAGTTGCATGATGCAGAAGAGACAGAATGGGCATGAAGAACCCGTTTCATGCTCTGGTTTATAAATTCATCTTAGACATGATGCTAGAGATAATTCACAGACACATGTGAACACACTGCATTGAAATGACTCCTGGCAAAGTACACAGTCATACATTCAGATAGAAGAAGTAGAGCAAAGAGAAGACAGAAGGACTGCAACACTGAATTATACAAAATGTGTACTAGGAGGATCAACTTATTTCGTTTTTGCTTTTGTTTCAGGTGGGAAGATGGAGCATGGCGCCACATGCCTGTAATCCCAGCACTTGGGAGGCTGAGGCACAA
Source organism: Dinomys branickii (assembly GCA_004027595.1). Classification (NCBI taxonomy): domain Eukaryota; kingdom Metazoa; phylum Chordata; class Mammalia; order Rodentia; family Dinomyidae; genus Dinomys; species Dinomys branickii. The sequence continues at coordinate 7,295 of PVLD010013320.1, read as the reverse complement.
GGATACTTTTGAGGTGGAGACCCGCTGGGGCTCAGAATGAGCTCAAGACCAGCCTGAACTGCATAATGAGACCTTGTCTCACAAAAGACAGAAAAAAAAAAAAAAGAATGTTTCAGGTGGGAGGAGTTTTTGAAGCCCTCCAAAATGTAAGCAGCTTGACAGATAGAACTAATTTATGCAATTAAATAATTACTATAGAGAACATATGATGAGTCAGATATCTTTCTGGGCACTGGGAATACAGCAGTGAACCAGAAATTCTTTCTCACAAATAAACTGAGTTTATGTCCTAGTGGGAAGAAATTAAATGCAGCACATATTTAATAAGCAATCTGTGCACGTGTGGGGTCAAGTGCATACACTATAATAGGTGTAACTTTAGAGGACTCTGGGGTCTCTGTGCAGGGGAAGCCTGAGCAGAAACCTGACATAGGGTGTGGGACAGCTGGAGATCTGCAGGGAGATCCTGGTGTGTCTGGGACGGGCCTGAGTGGTTCATTCACAGGACAGGAGGGTGGGGGAGAGATGGAGAAGCCAGGAGATGGCACGGGTGCCATCGGTGGGCCTTTCTGAGCAATGTCTCAAGCAGCTTCACCTGATGCCCTGGCTGGCGCAGCAAGTGACACAATCTGAGGTCCATACAGAAAATCACTCCCACTGTGTCTCAGAACTGTCTACAGGGAAGATGAGAGTGCAAAGATCCACCGTGCAACACTGAAAGCTCTGAAAGGTTCGAGACCACTACAACCCTATTGTTCACATGGCACTACTCGTCCTTTTGCCTGGCCTCAGGGAGGGCAGAGTGGTGACATTTTTTTCCAACTCTATTGGTCTGTGAAAATTCAGTCTGTAATCTACAGCTAGACTTCTTAAATTTGATTTACATCACAGTGACTATCACTTAAGGAATTATTCCTCTTAGTTTAATTCTTGACCATACTTAAAACTAAGAAATTATTTTAAATAGAATCAATATCTCCCTAGATATTTGTACAGAAACTAAATATAAAATTTACATCTTAAAGTACCTAAAATGATAGGAAACTGTACTTGTGTATAAAATGGTCTACTTTGCATGCTATAACACAATGAATGAGTTTGTATACTAGGATTCCCCAGGAAGCACTGAGTTTGGCCAGTTGGAAGAGCTACTGTGTTGTGCATCTGAGCTCTAAACACCCAGGGTGTTTCAGATTCAGTAACATTTCTTAATTCTACTCAACTTACGTTATGCCTAGATGATCGGTAACGTAAAGCTTGTACAATCAGTAATACAACCTCTACCACCCACTGTATCTTCCTTTGCATCCTTCCAAATCCAAAGTGACTACTGGAAGGAAATATATTGATAACTTGAGTGTCTTGCTTAACTGAGTTCATTTGATTGCGAGCACAGGGATATTAAGTAAGTCATCAGTACACCAACAGGAAAATCCTATTCTTTCTAATGTCAGAAGCCTGGAGTATTATTTTCTACATACTGTTGAAAACATAGATTTGAATTTTCTATATAACTCTTTAAGTGCATTTATATGCCAGAGGTACAAAAACAAATACCCATTCATTGTAACTGAATTGGCGATCACTTTTCACAGATCTCATTCCAGAAACAAAGCTATACATAAAGTAACTCTCTGTGCACTCAGTGGAATCTCAGTTCACTAGGGTTCCCCAACCTCAGTTTTAATTGTAAGATATACAGTTTAAGAGAGAAAATAACAAAATTCCATTATAAAACTAATGAATTAATGTATTTATCAGTATGGCAATCAATATGTCTATATACCTATAACTTACAGTTAGAGATAATGGCATCTCTTTCAGCCCATAGCCAATGTTAAACACATATTGGTCAGTGAAAATGTAGCATTACTCCAGAAATACTTACTGAACAGCCTTAGCATTCAGAAACTAGTGCATTAGGGGCTCTTTTAATTTGAATAGAAAGCTTGTTCTAAATTCAAGTTCTAAATTGAACTCTTGTACCTATCAACAACCTTCTAAACAGCTCTATATTAGATTTTCTTTATCATGTACTTTTTAGGGGTGATTATTTTTTATTATCAGTTATAATAATCTTCATAAATATGGTTAACATATCCCTGAATGTTGTTTCCCTTAAAGCATATGCATGATTTTAGAAAATAATTAATCCATATTACTTGAACATAAAATTTCTTTTTTGCTTCTACAATTGCTATGAGTAAGGCTCCGCTGAAGTTAGATTAAGCAATTTTCTGGGAACCAAATAAGCATGGGTCAACAATGATGATGCTTTATAGATTTATCTGCCACAAACCATTTCTTCTGACCAGTAAATGATCTAAACTATTTCTACAAATGCTGCGTCTGAGAGCAGAACACACAGACTGGATGCCCACCACAAACCTCCATGAGGGGACTGTAGTATCCATGCTCTAAATGTATGGTCACTGTTATGGTTGATACACTGTGTCAACTTGAGGAGGCTAGAGGCTTGGTTAAGTGACTCAGCAGTTCTACATCCTGGGCCTGTGCAAGAGGAGGCCACCAAGATGGTGTGGGCATAGGTAGGTAGCCAGCATACAATATAAGGAGGGAAGAGAGGTCCCTTTTGCTCTTGCGGCTTTTTCTGTCTTCTGCCACCTTAAAGAGTTGTCCCTGTGCGATGCTGCTCTGCCTTTGAACCAGCTGATTATGGACTGAAACCTCCACAAACTGTGAGCTAAATAAACCTTTGCCTCCTAAATTTTGGGCCTTAAGTATTTTGTCTTAGCAAGGAGAGAGAAGTTACCAAGACAGCTACCCATCGCCTTATCTGTTTATACTCAACGTGTATTCTGTTATGCTCAGGAATACATTTAAATTATATCACTGAAATCAGTCTAAAATGGATATTTTGGAAATTTCTATATTAGAACAAAACTCACAATTTCATCAAGTCATGAAAGAATGAACTTCTTTCTCATTCTGCCTCATCTGTATTGCTCCTTACTATTAAGCAAATGCATGCTTTTCTATTTCCTTCCCACATCTGCAAAGTAACAGTCTTCCCTGGAATTTCATGTTCATTTTGCTGGGTTACCTTCTAAGGTCCGCAAACACATGACTAGCATCAACGCACACATTGTCTTCTAACTGAACAGAAACACTCTTACCGTGAAGCCCTCGGTATACTGAAAAGGAGCCCTGGAACTCTCGTCTGCAGTTGGGCTCAGAGGCTTGGGGTCAGACAGAGACCGCTGCATCATCTTGGCTGTCTTAGGACTTGCTGGGGGAGCTTTGGCCATGTCGGGATGCAGTACTTTCTGTGGACTGATATCGTCAGGGAGGGGCTTTTCATAAGGTACAAAGGCTGATTCTAAGGCTTTGCCTGACGAGAGTGGTGAGATGGGTGAATAAAGGACTTTTGGAGATTTGGGTGGGGAAGGAGCCAGCTGCAGGGTGGAGTCTGCCCGGAGGTGACATGAATAACCAATCTCTAAAGGTGTTGGGCGCTTCTTGTCTTTGGGCGGAGAAGTGGCACTCAGATACTGCGGGCTCTGTGTGTCTGAATCTGCTTCTGTTTGACATCCTAAACTGCCCCCTTTGTAAGTCTTTTCAGGTGCTGAAATGTGTTTAATAATCTCTACCTTGGCATCCACTCGGGCTCGTATGGAAGGTGTCCGTATGGTTCCCACGGGCTCAGTCTGCACAGAGATCTCCGCCACGGTCTGGACGGCAATGCTGGCGACTTTGGAGGGGGCTTTGGTCTTGTCTGCCTCTGCACTGCCATCCCCGTACTTCGCCACACGGGCTTTCCTCCGCGCCCTGGTAGGCACGTCCCACTCATCCTGGTCCTCGTCGTCAGTCTGGACACTGGTGTCCACACTCTTCTTGGTCCTCCTCCGCCTGCTGGCGTAACTCCGGTCAGCAGCATCCTCGTCATCTGTCTGGACACCACTGTCCACAATCTTTTTAAAACCCCGGGGGTCCTCTGCTGTGCCTCCGCCCAGCTCGTCATACTGGCCCCGGACTTGGGCTCCCGAACTTCTCTTTTTCGGCTGCTTTTCCTCTTTCACAACAACCTCAGTCAAAGGAATCTCGGAAACAGTACTCAGGATGCCAGGTGGGGCAATGTACTGGGTGACCCCATCGGACTGCACCGTGTACCAGCCCTGGCTCTGGGGAATCTCGATAGCTACCACTGTGGATGCTGTGGTGGTCACATCCTCCGGGGCCCAGAACTGAGAGCCTTCGGGGGCTACATACTGACCTTCCAGGATGGCCTGCTCTGTGGGTGCCTGGGGAGAAGCTGTTCCCGATGGTTCATAGTTGTACTGGTAGATCTGGCGGATCTTCTGCTCCTCCAGCTGCTGGTGAAGCTGCTGTTGCAGCTGCTGTATTTGCTCCAGCTGTAGCTGCTGCTGAGCCAGGGTCTCCTGCCTCATCATCAGCTGGGCCTGCCGCTCTTCCTCCTGCTGGTAAAGCAGGTGCTGCTTCATGGACTGCAGCTCCTCTAGCTTCTTTTGAACCATGATCTTTTCCTGTTCTCGGAACCTTTGGATTTCCTGACGTTCCCACTCCAGTTCCTCCGTGAAGCGCTGTTGCTTGATTTTCTCCAGTTCCAAGAGCTCACGCTCCAAGTCAAGTTGCTGCTGTTGCTTGTCTTCTTCGGGGACAATTAAAAGAGTGCCTTCATCTCCCACCACTTGAGAAAACACTTCAGATGCTGTGGTCAATGTGGGAACAGAGTCTATTGCCCCTGCAGTCAGAGTTTCCATAGTAATTGTTTGCAAACTGGCACTGATGTCAATACCAGTTACTGTGTCTGTTTCAGATGCACCCGTGGTTATGAAATAGGATCTTGGCATTGGCTGGCCCTGGTGCAGGGGGGACAATGAAGTTGCTGAGTCAGTTGTATGAAGTCCAGGCAAATCCCTTACACTGGTGCTGAAAATGGAGCCCGGCTGTGTGGTGATAGCAAAGGTAGAGGGGACCGGAGTTGCTACGGAAGAATACACAACACCGTTAGATGACCTCAAAACACTGCCTGCACCATACTGGGGTCCCGGAGGTGGAGTCATCCTTGCTGTGGAATACTGTGGAGTGCTAATCCCAACTCCTGAAATGACTTGTCGTGTTTCTGGATATGGACCTGTAGTCTTGCTTGAATAATCCATTACCTCACCTGAAACACAGGGTACAATTATAGTCCAGTTCTCACATGAATGATGGGTTTTGTGTCTGAGAGCCCTCTCATCTTGATGAACATAATGAATGGGACTGCATGCAAATCCATGGGGTGACCTAATGAGGTGCAGAAAAAAAGCAGCGTCGAACATGCAGGCACATGCAGGCGACAATCTGTCTGATTGGGACAAATAAAAAGTAAAAGAAGAAACAGAAGCGCACATGTACTCCAAAGTGTGCTGCCAGAACCTCCAAAGAAAAGAGAAAATGTAACACAACTGCAATGGGGACCACATTGTCAACCTGAAATGAGATGAGGGACACCATAATATTTCAAGGACAGGTCTGTGGCTACCTCATACTGACCTGTAGAAATTCTCCCTGAAGTTAGATCTACTGCTGTGTCAGCACCGCCAGAATAATCAAAAGCATTCTTACTTTTATAGAAAAAATGTCCGGCTTCTGCTAAATTAGTGTCAGACATGGAGGCTTTCATTCCACCAATCCCTCTGTAACTGTAGGGCCCAGCCCTGTCATACTGATAGTGATCATCTCGATAACCGAAGCGATCCTCAGGAAGAGCAGCTGCAGGCTGCTGGGTTGTGCAGCTCCTACCAAAAGGGAACTTGTAGACCATGTCACAGCACACGGCCCTTCTTCCTGCAGTCAAATCAACAGGTTTCTCATCGTCTTCTATTATTTTGGTCATCACACCTGAAGTAGAATCATCCATGGTTACAACAGTTCTATGAGACTTTGTTGTGCTGAGATCTACTACTGCCCCATCTGGGATTGCCTGGGAGGTCATGCTATCAGTCCATCCATTTGTGACTCCAACAGGAGGCACAGTGATAGGTTTTGTAACAGCCAATGTTACTGCATGTGCGGAAGGACCTACAGACAAATTTATTGGCACTTCCTCCCTAAGTGTTGGGTAGACCTGGCCGCTGGGCAGCTTGTATGGGGGCTCAGCATGCTTTGATGTAGTGAGTGGCAGTGGGGTTGGGACCATGTGTTCTATGCCCACCAGGCTTTCTGTGCCTGAGGTGTAACTGGCAGTAGTTGTGCATGTGACAACTGTCACTGTCTCCATGTCCAGGGAGACTGGAGTCACCCCTGATGAGGCTGCACTGAGATTGATGACAGAAGGCTGGATGGCACTCATTTGTCTCCCATAAATGTCATTCGCCATGGCCTGTCTTTTTACATCCACTGCAGATGCAGAAAGATCCACACATTTTTCAGTTGCTTTCACATCTACTTTGGGTACAGTACGCAAGTCAATGGCATCACCAACAAGTGGCAGTTTTCCATTTGCCTTGTGCTTCTCTAAGTGTAGGTTGTCTAGAGGAAGAGGCTCTGGAGGAATTGATACTGAAACACTGCCAGGACCAATGCTGGTGATGGTATGTCTGGCTGCTGGAACCTCCACCTTGTAGATCTCGGCTGGAAAAAACTGTGGACTTGGAGCTCCTTGAAAAGAAGGCAGCATTACCACAGGGGCAGCTGGGAATGTCTCCAAAGCTCCTGAGAGGTACAGGGCTGGCTGAGAGGAACCCGTGATTTCTGAAGAGCTCACAGAAGGAACTACAGAAAACACAGGTTCGATGGAAGCCAGCTCCTGTGGGGGAGATCCCAGGGGCCAACTGGTAACTGCTTGGCTAGCTGAGGACTCAGTGGGTGTCCCAGGCTCTGACGGCAGTGTAATGACCACGTAAGTTTCCATGAGGGACTTGCCAAACCTTGGCGAAGACTTGTTGGAGTGTGGGGAGAGCGGGGAGGTGGGGGAAGGCAAGGTATAATCTGTGGAGGTCTCTAGACTTAAGGTCATGCCTGAAGCTAACGGTGGACCTGTTGGTTTGGGCTGTGTGTCCCTTGGTTTCTGTGCAGCTCCTGGGAGCTGAGGAACTGCCGGTTTGGGGGCAATGGGTGGCTTGCTTGGCTCAGGCCTGTGTGTGAAAACGAGTCCCGAGGGAATGGAGGCAGGCTTAGGGGGGACAGGAGGGGGTGCAGCAGAGCATATTTTTGTTCCAGATGACCCATCACTCCTGGGGACTGCTGCCACCTCTGCAGGAATAACAGCATCCCCCGGAGGCACCGCTGTGATAGCTGCAGTTAGGGGAGCAGCAACTGTGGATTTTCTC